>ML438077.1:0-35069 GCA_005239525.1 Nicotiana knightiana | reverse complement strand
CCTTGAGTCTCCACAACAGCAACCGCGCTACTATCAATCACTCGGCCGGCTATGCGAAAACCTAGAATCTATACAAAAATGTGCAGAAGAGTAGTATGAGCACACCACAGCGGTGCTCAATAAGTATCAAGACTAACCTCGGTGAAGAAGTGACGAGGACTAGTCAAGACACCCACTGGTCTAATAAAACTGAACAAGTATCAATATATAGAAATCAGGGAAATAATGATATACATAAAGGCTACGCAATATAGATAACAAGACAGTGAATTCGATAAAGAAGAAAAACAATAAGTATCAGCGGAAACCATGAAGTAACACAAAGACTGAATAGATCACAGACAAATTTAGCATGTAAATATACAACACGAGCATGTAATGACTAAACAACTTCATCCATTTCTAGATTAAATTCATAGTCATCTCCATGTGGTTCCGAAACTCGGACAAATCATCATTTACGGGTCCCAATATCCGAACCCTAACACTTGGAAACTTGCGCCCTCATTCGAGTACTAACTGCACGGACGAATCACGTGCCAATTGGGTCTTTCCCACCCATACGGTAAGCGCAAAAAGATTATCTATATTTGACAACAAGGAGTCCTGAATCCATTAATAGTACTTAACTACGTGTATGCTTGTGCAGGTGTCCTAACCTGATTTCAACAACCAATAGACATAAGGGAAACAAAGGGGCAACACATACATTTCCATCTCATATTTCCACACAAATGAACTCACACGGTAAGTGTTCCAATACACAATATCAACAGCAAGGAATGCCCCCAGGCCAACACAATTATCATAAACAATCCCTGCCATAGCCACCTTGTCACGCCACGTGTGCAATATTAAAGTATATGCCCGCCTTGTTTCACCACACGTGCATAAACATGTTCCCACCTTGTCACGCCACATGCGCAACACTCAATCTCGTATCCCGCCTTATCACGCCGCATGTGCAATATCAATAGTAAACACGGCACGTCAGAAACCTCGTGCAAATCCTCATTTCAACAACCGCATGGCAAAAACCTCGTGCATCACCACAAACAGTACAACAACAACAACAACACGGGCAACGGTTCGGAATAAAATTAATACATCAACTCAATAACCTTCGATCACAAGATAGGCAAAACTAGTTCACGAGAAATAAACGTAATAAGGAGAGCTAGGCATATTAAGAAATCACTCCACAAGGAATGAAAATAGCATGTAACAGCCGCACCTAATTACACGGGTGAACAACAAGAAATCAACACAAATCTAATAACTCCATATAAGGAAAGTCACGAAGGTATAGAATATCTAAACTTCCTTTAAGGTTGAGAAGTTACGAGAATATTCAACAATTTCCACTTAAGGACAAGCAGCACAGAATAATCATAACTTCATTTAAGACCAAAAAAATTATAGTTTGAGATGAAGATAATTGCAAATTTGAGATACGCAGTTAAGAAGATATAGCATGATAGTAAAGGAAATAAACCTTTAGATAATTCAACTAGGAGTTAAGTAGGCAATAGGAGTAAATCCAAAAGTAAGAACTTCCACATTTAAGCAAATAAAGATGACACTAGAAATTAGGAAATTCAATCATGCTAAGGACACTTCATACTCGGTGAATATAAGGATCTAAGATTCCTAAAGGGTCAACTTTCCAAAAATAAGTCCGAGCATGTGCTCATCACCTCGGGAACACGGACTACAATCAACATACAAGACTCAAATCCTAAGGGATAATTCCCCCACACAAGGTTAGGCAAGATACTTACCTCAAAGACGACAACCTGGTACTCAAAAATAGACTTCTTGGGCGGGAAGGCCTCTGGACGGCTCAAAATCAACTAAAACAACTTCATAATACATATAAAACATATAAGGAACGATTCCGAATAATAAAGTCTCAATCT
Organism: Nicotiana knightiana; assembly: GCA_005239525.1. Classification (NCBI taxonomy): domain Eukaryota; kingdom Viridiplantae; phylum Streptophyta; class Magnoliopsida; order Solanales; family Solanaceae; genus Nicotiana; species Nicotiana knightiana. The sequence continues at coordinate 33,150 of ML438077.1, read as the reverse complement.
TTACAAAATCATAAAAATCGACCAGAAGTCGACCCCCGGGCCCGCACCTCGGAACCTGACAAATTTTACAAATACCGATTACCCATTCCGATACGAGTTCACCCATACTAAATTTTTTTCCAATTCCGATAACATTTGGTCTTTCAAATCATGATTTTACATTTTAGAAGTTTTCTTTCAAAACCCACAATTTCCTCAAACCAAAACACAAATTAAATGATAAAAACAAGAACTAATTCATGAAATATAATTAATTATAGTGGAAGAACACTTACCCATTAGATTTTGGTGAAAAACCCTCAAAGAATCGCCAAAACCCGAGCTCTAGAAGTCAAAATATGTTAAAAATGGTGAAACCCCGATTTTGGAAAACTTATATTCTGCTCAGACGTTAAATGAATCGCGATCGCGGAACATGGTTTGTGATCGTGAAGAAGAAAGAGGAAAGCTGCCCAGGTTGTTCATCGCGAATGCGACAAGGAGTTCGCGAACGCGGAGGAGGAGAACAGGAAGCTATGCGATCGCGTACTGAAGAATGCGAACGCAAAGAACAAAGTTTGGGTGACCAGCAGGGACACATCGCGATCGCGAAAGAATCACTGCGATCGTGATGAAGGAAAAATGGTCGGGGCAAACAGAACACTACCCGATCTCGGCTTGGGCTACACGATCGCGAAAGAGGGCAACAAACACCAGAAACGGCAGTTCAAAAATGGAAGAAAAGGACCCGTAGCCCATCCGAAACACACCCGAGGCCCCCGAGACCCCGTCTAATAACACAAACAAGTCATATAACCTAACACTGACTCGCTCGAGGTTCCAAACCACATAAAACAACACTAAAATGATGAATTAAACCAAAAATCAATGAAATTCCTCAAAACTTCTTTAAACATCAAATTTTGCATTTATCGGTCCGAATCACATCTAATGAAGTCTGTTTCTTACCAAACTTCACAGATATAGAACAACTATTATGTCGAACCTGTACAGGGCTCCAGAACCATACTACGTGCCCGATACCCCCAGGTTTCACATATAATTTCATTTTCAAAAACCTCTTTTATTTTCAGAAAACAATTTCTTTTAAAAATTTATTTCTCGGACTTGGGACCTCGAAACTAGATTCCGGGCATACGCCCAAGTCCCATATTTTCCTACGGACTCTCCGGGACCGTCAAATCACGGGTCCGGGTCCGTTTACCAAAAATGTTGACTGAAGTCAACTTTATTCAAATTTCCAATACAAAATTATTATTGTTATCAGTTTTTCACATAAAGGCTTCCCGGCTACATGCCCGGGTTGTGCACACAAATCGAGGTGAGATAGAAGGAGTTTTTCACGACCTCAAAACACAGAATTAGCTAGAAATATACGGGATGAACTTTCGGGTCATCACAAGCGGGGAATTCTCTTAGACTTTCCTTAAGTCGTCTCGTGGCTTCTGAGCTTTTATCGTTTAGGTTGCTTGCAAATGCCATGGCTGCCCAATTATCAGGCACCCTGGGTAACTACATTCTTTCTCGTTGATACCTATCTACAAACTCACGGAGTAGTTCCGTGTATCCTTGTTTTATTTTGAATATGTCTTCCATTCTCTTCTCAACTTTTTGTGCATTAGAGTGTGCTTTTATAAACGAATCTGCAAGCTCAGCAAAAGAGTCAATAGAATTTTCATGGAGAAGAGAATACCAGGTTAGGGCCCCTTTAGTAAGTATTTCCCCAAATATTTTGACAAGGACTGATTCAATCTCTTATTTTGTTAAGTCGTTGCCTTTTACTCCAGTAGTGAAAGCAGTCACATGGTCACGTGGGTCAGTTGTTCCATCATATTTGGGAACGTCGTGCATTTTAAAATTCTTGGGTATAGGCAAGGGTGCCGCACTTGGCTTCCAAGGTTGTTGAGAATACCTATCAACATCAATGCCTTTGATGATAGGTGGTACTCCAGGAATTTCTTCGATGCGATCGTTCTGCTCCTTCATCTGTTTCTACATGGTTAGTAGTAAATTTTGTAATTCTGAGTTATTAGATATACTTGATCTCGTTTAGAGAGATTCATTAGGAGTATCTCCTCTTCCTGAGTTTGCCAACCCAGATTGAGGATTTTCCATGGTGATGGTGTTATTGGGGGGTGGCGTCGGTGGTGTAGGTAACACTGCCGGTAATCCTCTCGCAAATTCTTGCAAAGCTTGGCTCACGTACTCTGCAATCATTTTCTTTACACGATCTTGTTCTACAGTTTGATCAGTATCACCAGTGTTGTTATTGGATCTTTGGTTTGGAGCCCCGAGGGCTTGGGTGAGTTTTGGGTAGGCTACAGAGTGTTTAGACTTAGAAAAATCTGCACAGTTGATGTCTGGTGTTGGCAGGCCTCTAATCTCGCAATCCCGAGATCAGGCTTCGCAAATGAGAAGTCCTGGGCCAGCCTCAGATCTCGCAAATACGAGATTTCTGGCTGCAAATGCGAACTCCCCATATGTCGCAAATGCGACATTTTCATCGCATTTGCAATGACTGCCGAAATCCGAAGAGTTCGCAATTGCGAACCCCTGATCGCATTGCGATACCCGCAGCCTGTTAAAACAGATTTTTGACGGGATTTTCACCCATTTTTCAATTCCCTCAGACCCTAAACCTCCATAGGCAATTTTTCAAAGACCCAAACTTCTCCAAATCATTGGTAAGTGATCCCTAACTAATTCCTTTCAATCCTTAACAACTTTTAACAAGATTTCAACCAAAAATCTAGAGGTTTCATGGTAAAAATTGGGGTTTTTGGGTAGAACTTAGGAATTTAAAAATTTGGGAATTTAGACCTCGAATTGAAGTCGGATTCCAAAACAAATTGTATATCCGGGGTCGGGGGAGAATGGGTAAACGGATTTTGGTCTGAACCTCGAGTTTAGACCAAGCGGGCCCGAGGTCGATTTTCATATTTGATAAGAAAACATAGGAAAACCATAGTTTTTCATTAAAGTTAATACCTTTAGAAATAATTAATGATATTGAACCCAATTGTGATTAGATTTGAGTGAGTTGAAGCCCAATTCTAAAGGAAAAGTAGTGCTTGAGCAGTGAGTGGCCTGTGAATTCGAGATAAGTCTTGTGTCTAACCTTAGCTTGAAGGAATAGGCATTGTGTGACTACTTGTTACCTATTTTATTGCTAAATCCAATGTATAGGTGAAGTGACGAGTACCTACACGTTGTGGTCAGGTCATAACATGCGAGTGAAAGTAAATTCTTGTTATTTTGGTAGTTGTAAAGCCTATTACTTGTGATTATCGTTGTTGTTGAAATGTTAGAAGTTTAGTATCTGGTTCCACCATGATGGAAAATATTGTGAACATTGAGTTGAGATTTAAATAACAAATTACGCTAGAAACTATGTTGGAACACTGATTTCTTGTGAAATCCCTTGTGAATGTTGAATTGAAATTGAAATGATACATGTTAATAGAAACTATGATGAAATATCAATTTCCTCTGAAATCCCTCTTTGTATGTTGTTAATGATTCTGTGATTGATAAGGATGAGCGTAAAGCACGAAAGGTGATGTCGTACCTGAATGAACTACATTCTGAGAGTAAAAGCGCGAAGGGTGATGACGTGCCTGAATGAAATACATTGTGAGAGTAAAAGCACGAAGAGTGATGTCGTGTATGCTTATTGATGATATTGGGAGGATGAGAGTAAAAGCACGAAGGGTGGTGCCGGTCGAGTTCCTTTTCTATTCTTATTGCTTTAAATTATTGTTGATTATTATTTATTGTTGTCTTGTTGCTTTTCTCACTCCTTATATTAAATTCCTCATAGCATGATCCGTTACCATTATTGGATATAATTTTAACTCTTTAATTGCTATTGTTGCTGCTAGTATGTTTGTACATGTCCAGGTTTTATATGGTATCCTATCCTAGCCTCGTCACCACTTCGGTGAGGTTTGGCTCGGCACTTACTCAGTACATAGGGTCGGTTGTACTGATACTACATTCTGCACTTATTGTGTAGATCCAGGTACTGGTCAAAGCTAGGTGAAAGTAGTTGCTGATTCTATATGCGCGGAGACACGAGGTAGATATGCTGGCGTCCGTAGATTCATGGAGTCTTCCCTTATCTATTTAGATTGATGTTTTATTTCGTTCAAAAAAGAGACATATTTCTTTCATCCCAATTATTTGTAGTACTCTATAGTAGTTTGTGGATTGTGACACCAAACTATGGGTAGTTGTGTAGTTAGTATTAGTTCGTGGCTCGTTATTTCTATTTCGAATATTATTCTGGTATTATTTTTGGGCAGTAATATTTTTCGTATTTACATTAAATTGTTTTATTATGGTGAAGTAAATTTTTTAAAGGAAATGGTTAGTGAACTTATAATATTGGCTTGCCTAGCAAGTATTGTGTTAGGCGCCATCACGATCCCGTGGGTTGAAAATTTGGGTCGTGACAGATCTATACTGCTCTGAGTAAAACCATGTGTTATCGAGGCATCTGTGAGTTTGATATTCCATTGTCTGCTCGCTTTTTTCAGTCCATATAAGGACTTTGCAAGCCTACATACCATGCCTCGTCTCCCCCTGGCTTGCAAACCCTCAAGCACTGACATGTACACTTCATCATGCGAATCTCCTTGTACGAAGGCATTGAACAAATCCCTTTGATGAATGTGCCAACCTCAAAAGATGCTATTGAGATGATAGTCCTGACAGCGACAATTTTAACCTCGAGTTAAAAGGTCTCATGGTAGTCTAAACCCTCGTGTTGGTTGTAACTTATAGCCACCAACCTTCCTTATATCTTTCTACATCCCCATTGGTCTTATACTTGATCTTGAAGACCCACTTGCAACCAATAGGAACCTTGCCTATTGGTAATGGTACCAACTCCCAGGTCTTTTTGTCTTAAAGGGCTTGAATTTCTGCTCTCGTAGCTGCCACCCTTCTTGGTTCATCAACTGCCTCTTTAAATGAACTTGGATCATGAGCATATGTAAAGAGTGTCAGGGATTGTTGGCACTGAGGCTTTAGAGTACTATAATCAATGTAGCTACTCATGCATGTGGAATACGAGGCTTGGGCTTCATAGGATTGAAGGGGTGCTTGTGTTGTGATTTTCGTAGTTGCAAGAAATTTTTTTTCGAGAAAAGGTCCCATAAGGCGGGCAGCTTTATCTGATCAAGGTCCGAGGCACAAGGGTCCTGGTACTATCCAGGTGCGAAGCCATGGGCAATCTACTCAAGAGTTTAGGCCCCTAATTCGGTCTATGTCTGGGCTGCTGCCGTACTCAAAGGCGAGGGGCTCCAAAAGCGGATGCGATCGGCCTCAGAGGAGAGGGGATCCAAAAGTGGATGCGATCGTCCTCAGAGGAGAGGGGAGGCAACTTGGGATTCTACAAAGTGATTTTTTTGTATATAGGCCACACCATTGCGACAGGAGGGGGCTTGCCCATCAGCCTACTTTACCAAGAGGTGGCAGGAGCGCAACGACCTTTTTTAAAAGTATGTATGTACGTAGTTCAAGTTTTCGCCCAATTCACTTACTTCTCGAGCGATAGTTCCACGATCCCGACCAGCAACTTCTTAGGAGTAGGGGCATCAAAGCTTGCCCAACCTAGTAAAGGGGCTTGGGAACTTAGGCTTAGAGGGTGGTCCCCCTTTCTCGCATAAAAGCGATCAGAATTCGAACACGTCACGTTTTACTGGGAAGGATTGAACCATGGGAACGAATCTACAGGGCCGGAGACAGCGGGGCAGTCGTTACACCATTCGTGCAGGTCGCCTTTATTTCTTGCTCTATCATTTTTTTGTAGGGCCTCCTGGACTCCATTGTCAATAGTGTTCTTTAGCGGGAGGTATGTCTCGGCTAATGCTTTTGTTTCAAATAAAAGCATATGCTCTTTCGGCATCTCTTTCGCTTGTCCAGTAACCTCTTCTTTCTCAATATAGTATGTCATCAAAGCAGGATTTCTCTTGGGTCTATCTAACCTTCTCACGTGTTCATCATGAGACAACTCAACCTCAGTTGGTACAGGCTCTTCTTGTGGCAAATTTGTATCAATTGAGAGGTTGTTGTCAGTGGGAACATTGTCATGAAATACTGGGATATCTACTACTGCTTCATGCTCTCCAATGTTGTCTTCTGTTGTAGGTATTCCTACAGTCTCAATACCCTGATCCAAAGTGGCAGAAAATTCTTCTTCCAGGTACTGGTGTTCAGCTGCAGGTGTGGTTAAGGGAAATACAAGATCCTTTTTCTACTGTAAAATGATGTAATTGCTTTGAACTTCTGTGCTTAAAAGGAAATATGGTTTCCTTAAATAATACATTCATGTTAACAACGAGAGAATGATTATTTATATCAAAGAATATGTAGCCTTTGCCACATTCTGGGTATCCCATCATCATAGTAGATATTTCTCTTGGCTCAAATTTTTCATGAGAGTTCATTTTCTTTGCATAGAATAGACAACCCATTTTTTTCAAATGGTCCAGCTTTGGTTTCTGGAGACGGAACACTTCATAGGAACTCTTCTTAGAGGACATTCTATTGATCAAGTACACTGCTATTAATACACAATGTCCCCAAAATCTTAAAGGAATTCCCCCTTGAAATATAATAGCTCTAGTTATCTCTAATATATGTAAACATAAACTTAATTCATACCAGTATCTTGAACATGATAATCTTACATATAATCGTTACAGAAAACATACCTGAATTGTAAGCCATCATCGTGAAGCGGAAGTGTTGATTGAAATTGGTTTCTCGCCCCTTGCCCTAGCTTTCGTTACCGCCGACTTTAGTGATGGAAGAGGGAATAAAATGCGGTAACCCTAATGGGTGGGGACAGAACCAATTTATGGAGGTTCTCATTTAATCCGTTACGTCCATCAAGTAACCGATCAGATAGATGAGATTTGCTCATTAATTAACTATTATTACGGGCCTTAAACTTATTGGGCCACCATAAACGTAAGAAAATCTTACATTCTTCCACTTGGCCCAATAATCACATAATATTAATATTTAATATAGGAACATTAGTTGCGCATAAACAAATCTCTTCTATAATGTCCATCATAAATACCACAATACGATAAACTAGTAAATGTGAGTTATGGCGATTATATATAATTTGTCTACATACTCTCTTCCATATACTACAACATTAGTAATTTATCATATCAGGTTCAGAAGCTATAAAATATTATGGTCCACAATAATGTCTCATTGAGACTTATCTTGTAACATCTCAAAACAATAATGTGTACACCATTATGAGAAACAGTAAATCGTTAATGTATATCAGAAACACATAAATGAGCTCAGAGTGCCAAAACATCATAAATACATCAGTCATAAATACATCCAAGACCCATTCTATGTATATGTCTTTAAATATCTTTGGTTGTAAACCTTTCGTTAACGGATCTGCAATCATGAGATCAGTTCTAATATGCTCAAGTGACACTCTTTTTTTCTGAACTTCCTCCGTGACGGTAAAGTAATTTAATTCAATATGCTTGGCACCTTTGGAGTACTTATCGTTCTTGGAGAAGAATGTTGCTGCAGAATTGTCACAGTAAATTTTCAGCGGCTTAGTAATGGTGTCGACAACCCCAAGTCCTGAAATAAAGTTTCGCAGCCATAATGCATGATTTGTGGCTTCAAAACATGCCAAAAATTCTTCTTCCATCGTGGATGTAGCAATGACAGACTGTTTGGCACTCTTCCACGATATTACTTCTTTAGCTAATTGGAACAAATAACCAAACGTGGATTTTCTAGTGTCAATACATCCAATGAAATGGTATCCAACAACTTCCAAATGCTCGGATCTCCTATACATGAGCATGTAATCCTTCGTTCCTTTCAGGTACCTCAAAACTTTCTTTGCAACTTTCCAGTGAGCAATTCTTGGGTTACTATGATATCTTCCCAGCATTCCGACCGCAAAACTAATATTCGGTCTTGTGCAAGTCTGAGCATACATCAGACTACCAACTATAAAAGAGTAAGGAATTGATTCCACTTCCTTTCGTTCTACATCATTCTTAGGGAATTGCATGAGACTAAATTTGTCTCCTTTTTGAATTGGAACAATTCCTGCTGATCAATTGTTCATGTTAAATCTCTCTAGAACTCTTCGATATAGCCTTTCTGAGACAATTCCAATAATCCTTGTGATCTATCATGGAATATTTCTATTCCTATCACAGAGGATGCCTCACCCATATATTTCATTTCAAAATTCTTAGAGAGAAGATCTTTAGTCTCACGCAATATGCCTAAATCAGTAGCAGCAAGTAGGATATCATCAATATTGTTGATACCCAGTTTTAAAATTGCATATATACCTTCAAAAATATGTTTTCATAACAATTGGTATTCTTCCGTAATTTTCCCATATTTTTATCAATTTATTCAGTATTTCATTTCTAATAATTAATTATAAATTACATTACAAATGATTTCAAAAATGTTCCTTGACTTAATATAATATTTTTAATCCTATTAAAACCAAATTATTTCACAATCAGCCAAATTAGAACTCTTTGGCTATAATTGTAATAACTTTGCAATTATAGCCTAATCATATGTTTTATTCTATTTTTATCCAATAATTAGTCGTTTCCATTCTTTAATACTTATTAATCATGTAATTTAATTTACTAAGCATCAATTTCATTTTTTGCAGCTATCAGCTATTTTATAAATTATTTTAGTTAATTTTAATTGGGTATTTAATAGTTAGCCACTCTCTATTTAAAATCTAGCCTAAATCCAACAGGACCCCAACCCCAATTAAATCAGCCCAAATACCAAGCCCAATCTACTTAGAGCCACCCGACCCAATCCTATTTTTTAATCTGGACCGTTGATCATTTCTGATCAACGGACCAGANTCTCTCTCTCTGAGACTCTCTCTAGAACCTTCCCCCTTCTTCGAGCTCTGCCTCTCCTTCTCCGGCCACCTCCCTTGCCGGAAACTATGAGGTTCTCACCTATCCTTGACCCAATGGCTCCGCCTTTCATGTCTGTGTCACCGATGGAGATTTCAAGTGACCTGAGGTAGTACACTCCCATCTCCGGTCTCATACCATGTTTTCCGGCCTCCTATGGCCATTCGAGTGAGATCCTTGCATTTTCCGGCTAAACGCTGGTAATACTTAAGTCTCTCTTCTCTTTTTGGGTTTTCTCTGGAAACCCTAGTTCTAAGATCTTCCGATCTTCTTAGATCTATGACAGGCATATGTTCATCTTGAGGTTTTCACCCATTTTTATCTTAAAGCCCCAATGTTTTTCAAACGATTCTGCATTTTTGAGAACTAGGGTTTTTGGACCCCTTTTTAAACGTTTGATCTTCTGACTTTAGTATTAATATTGATTTCCAGTATTTTTTTTTAAACATTCTGCTTATATCTCCTCTTTTACTCTTAAGTATTCTGAATAACCCCTAATTTTAGGATTTATGTCCGTGTTATTTATCTATATGTTCTTTTGGATTCTCTCTGAGTTCTATACTTCTTGCTTAGGATTTCTCTGATTTTGTTCAATACATGTTGTTTAATGATTAATAGGTCTGACTGTTTGCCTTATTGATTGTTTACACAATAATTTATACTGATTTTTGTGTAAACTCCTTAGACCTGTGATATATTCCCTGAATATATGACTTTATGTATTTTCCTTGTAACTCTGTACTGATTTTCGAATTATTTCCTTGTCTGTGTGATACTTTCCTTAGTTAGCATTGAGTCCTTGTGATTTTCAATCCCATCCGTGTTTATTGTGACTAATTTTCAGAACTAAATTGTACTATACCCTATTTATGTGCATGAATATGCTGCTGATTGTCTGACATATACTCTCCCTAGTTATGTGTTATGTACCTAGACTTAATTGCTTGCTATATACCTTACTACCCCTTTTATGGTAAAGGTCAGATAGTTGATTATTTTCCTTATTTAACTTTAATTGTGCCGTTTGAATTATGACTCCCTAATGAAAGGGAGTCCAGTTCTTTGATTGATTCTGATTGAACATTATTTCTATAATTATGTTAAACTATTACTCCTTACCTTATTTTCACTACTCGTTTTCAAAACTATAAATACTCTAGTTTTTCACGAACACACAGACACGAACTAATCTGTTCAAAATCTCTCTCACACAATTAAAAAGACTCTCTTCTCTCTCTTCTGTGCTAACTACTACTATTCTAAGTTAGCCGCCTGCAAGCCAAGGCTAACCATTGTGCATCTCCTACTTTCCTGTTTGTGTTACTGCTTTTTTCACTTCACTGGTATGTTCTAATTTAGATTTCAGTCCCCAAACCAACATGTTTCTGCTACTATTGTAATTCAGCATGCTTTGCTTTTACTTATTATTCAGCATGTATCTAGGATCCTGAACTCCCCTCTGCATGTTAAGTTAGGCTTTATTTGTTTATGATCAGCATGTTTCTGTATACTTAGAACCTACTTCTTACATGCCTATGACTGGTACATTAGTTTAATTATGGTCTTAGCTGTTTTAGGTGTTAATCTAACCTAATACTTTATTGTACCCCTAATCCTCTAGACCCTTAGGAGTTTCTGATTGTATGTCTATAGGTGTACCTGCCTGCTACATGCCTGCACTCAGATGCTCTGTATTTTTTCCAGAAATCACATTACCCCTGTTTGTGATTGTTGGACTATCCTTGGTCCTTTGGGTGATGTTAAGCTTCTATTTACTTCTTCAAAATTATTTTCTTACTTACCCTTTTTCAAAATTGTTTCTTACTTAAACCCCTTTAAAAAATAAAAAGCACTCTCACATATACTCTTAGAAGTCTAAGTTCAGCCCCCTTCGTGTGAGCACTGCTTTGGGTACCCTTTGAGTGCCCTCTTAACTCTGACACAAGGCTGACACTTCCCACACTGCACATGTTTAACTCTTTGGCTATGTGTGAACAACTAATTTTTTACCACACCCATATTCTATACTATTTTGGTGTAAAGATTTTTTTTAGGTCTAATCTTAATAATTATAATTTTTATCTTACTCTTAATAAGTTTTATTTAAGAAAAATTAAAAACTACAAAAAATATTCACAATCTTAGAATATAAGATTTGTTCCTATGTTTAAATAGAAGAAAATTTATATATATATATACATATATATCTTGATTTCTTCTAATTTAAATGTAAGTTATAATAGTATTTTTTTTTAGTATAATTTAAACTATAGTATAAATATTGAGTTTTCTTATTTATATAGATATTGAGTTTTCTTATTTATATAGTTTTCTTTAAATCTAAAAGTAAGTTTTATATATATATATATATATATATATAATACTAAAAAAAAAAAATAACACCCAACTTCCCCACTTCACTCATGTCTCACCCCCGCTCCTTCACTTCTCTTAAAAAACTCCCTCATGTCTCACGATCCCCCACTTCCCCTTTCTCCTTTTCCATCAACACATACATATTATATATAACTCACAGACAAACAAAAAAAGGGGAAGAAAAAAAATCTGATTATAAAAAAATTCAGCAACTAAGAAAAAAAGAGCACTGTTCTTTTAGAGTAAAAAATTCACCTGGAAAAACTGTTTAGATACGGTATTGAGTTCGAAGCCGGAGTTCGAGATTTCGTTCACTGTTCCGAGTTTGTGGTTCTAGAAAAGTTAGTATTGCTAGCTTTGGAAATTAGTAGATTGTAGCTGTGATTTTGTTAAAATCTCCTTAAGGTCTGTTCTTCCCCACTTTCCTTTTGCTAATAATACTTTATGATGATTAATCAGATAATTGTTTTGAGCATCTCTTGTTCGTCCTGGAATGATTTGTTGTGAAGTATCCTTTTAATTTGATATGTTTCACTAAATAAATTCAAAAAATATCTAATGTATTTAGATGTGTGTATTTCTATTCATAATATACGAGGGAAGCAGATGATTCAATAGAATAGACTAACATAGATAGTAATAATATGTAAAAATTTCCTAAGTTACTTTCTGAGTTTTCTCATATCAATCAATATACTGGGAGTTGTAATCTTCCTTTAGTCATATTTTGTGAATTATTTAAAGATCCTAATTTTGCAATTTTTATCTCATTTGTTAGGTTCGTTAGTTTTGTTTTTAGCATTTTAAGTATTAGATATTACTAAATTCTTGACCAAGTGTAGTACATCATGTCTATCAACTTTTTTTTTGGTTGAGGTAATTATACTTTGTTAGGTTGTTCTTTACTATATATTTCAGCTCATCTTAGTCTTATATAAATAATCACATCGTATAGATATGTTCTCACTAAGTAAACTCGGCTTGGTTAATTTTATTCAAGATGAAAATGATAATATTTTTAAGCTTGTTTATGAGGTTCTAAATCCCTACGGCCTAAGTCGAGATTTGAGTAAACAATTTTAGGAGGAATGGCCATTTGGTAAACATATATAAAAGTTGGGTGAATTGAGTTTGGCACACTGTCCAGTTTAGTGTAGCGCAAAGTCAAGAATAATTTTTTTTTTAAATTTTGTTATTTATGTGTATTTCGATCCACTTGTTTAGTTAGACGGTAGCTTTGAAGACAATTTAAGGAAATAAAAGTCACTATGTAGTATGTATAAAGTTCACTTCTATCTCACTTTATTGCATCTCGCTTTGTGTTATTGATCTACCTGTTATTAGCCATTTTCTATGTATCTAGGTGTTTGTTATTGTATCTCATTTTGTGTTATGGAACCTTGCTCGTTTTTAAGCGGCCAGTTAGCTTTATTGATAAATAGATATGAAACATTGTTTAGATGTGACTGAGATGAGAGTTGGGAATAAAATATTTTTATTGCTTTTGTTATATTGTGTCCATTCTCTTTTAATCCGCCATATTCGCTAGGGACAAGTTAGTCACTATTTTATTTTGTTTAATAACTTAGTGGTATAATTGACCTTATAAATAATTAGCAAAAAGATTTCATATTCCTTCCATAATCTTATATCCATAAATCATGGCCTCAAAATAATCTCAAACCTAGAAAAAAAACAAATCATGAATACGCTAGAAAAATTTTAGACACGCTTTAAATATTAGCCTATGTGTTCATACCCGAACCTTGGATTGATATGCTTAAATAATAAAAGGATCATGTGTTCATCCCGCGTCTCGATGCCTTTAGATTTAAAATAATTATGTTATAACCATGTGTATATTCCGTATCTTGGTTTAATATTCAATTTCAAAAAGAATTACCTTATGTGCGTTCTGCATCTTGGTAAACATAATTAATAAAATATAATAATTAATTAAGCGGTAATCAATAAGCCATAATCAATAAAATACAAGAATAGCTAAAAATTGATTTAAGCTTTACATTAGTCAATACAGCGACCGTGCTAGAACCACGGGACTCGAGGGTTGCCTTACACCTTCCCCTCGGTCAACAAAATTTCCTTACTCAGTCTTCTATTTCGTAGACCATAAATTAGGAGTCAAATCTTCCTTTTGATAAGGGATTCAATAAAAGGTGACTTGGAACATCAAAACTCAATTCCATGTGGAGGCTCTAAATAATAAATAATCCTTTTCAAAATGTCACTTTAATTGAATAAACTCTTCTAACTCAACCACGTAATAGGGTTTCGGAACAGAAAAGAGGTGTGACACTATGTCTGGGTGTGAGCACTGCCCGGAATCCCTTGAGGTCCTTAGGGAACTTTGACACACCAGGACTATGAAAGGCTATGAAACACCAAAGACATTGAGGTTTGGAAGATCTAGGCCTAAGTGAAGGATCCCTATAGAAGTAACTTCTTATTTTTTTCCTTTGGTTGTGTAATTCATAATTCCCGGCCTGTAATAATTTGTAAACAAATATTTGGGAATGGATAGTGGAAAGGGGAGGGTAGTTATGTAGATTATCTATGTTAAGGGGTAGATACCATGCTTTCTAAGTTTACATTTCTTACGTGTGCACTAGAAATTCATGCTTAGGGCTGATTGTATGCGAGCATATCATGCATTAGATATCATGTTCCTTAGGTCCATGTTTACGATTTCAGCATCCTATTATGGCATTATCATATAGAAATCATGTTCTAGAATTAAATGTTAATATAAACTTGTTATTCATGTAAATCAGTTCTAATATCACTGTAATATTGAGGTACACCTAGGAATCATGCTTAGCATAATAATGCGCTAATAAATAAGTCATCCTCATACTTGCTGCATAGCATGTTCAAATTTCTGTGACTTCATGCATTTAGAAATCCTGCCTAGGAATTCTGCATATCACCCATTCTGCATCCCTATGTGTGCATATTAGATATCATGCCTTAGGACCTCATTCAACACCTAGTTTAACTATTGACTGCATGAAAAAGGCCCCTAAAAATAGTTCCACCATGTTTCCAAACAGCTGGTAATAGTTCTGTATTTTGAAACACCTAAGTGCAGCATGTTTAGGCAAACTAACTTGTAACAGTTTCTTTAAAAATCTGGATAATTACTGAGTATTGTCATACGCTTAAGCAAGATTTAGGTGTTAAGTCTATTAAAACTGGAAGTATACTCCTTATACATGCTGCTTGACTATTAATAGTTATAATCAGTAAGAAACTGATAAAATTCATCTTCTGAAATCAGTAATAAAGCTGCCTCACTATTGCATTCTCACCTAGATATCATGCCTTAGGTTCTGAATTTAATAAAGCCTTACTTGTGTTTGAGTCGTGCTAATCATGTGCATAATCTGTGGAGGAATACTTGGGCCTCGTATCTGCTCTTATTTTTTTCCCCTTATCTGAAGTCCTAATTGTCGTTGTTTGTCGCTTAGAATCTTGTCCTTTAAACCTAGGGGTCAACCTAGTACTTCCTTTTAGGATAGAAGTCCTAGCCTCCTCTAGGACTGATAGGATGGGACGGGTAGTAGCACGCAATAGAATCCGTGAGCAACACACGCTTTAATTACCTTCACGGGGTGGGAAGGGTAGAGTATGGATATGATGACCAGTGCGCTAATACCACGTGTAGCCCCTCTTCGAGGAGTGATTACCGGGTATTTCATTGATGTGATCCATATTATTATAAACCTAGGACAACTGTATACGCTAGTGTTTTCTAAACATCTGCATGCTTAAGATTTAAATCCCCTCTTATTTGAGCCTTTACTTGTTATTTGCTAGTTGTACAAATTCACAAAACCATTTGGCCGGGAACCACACTTGTGGATTCTGAGGGGTGCCTAACACCTTCCCCTTAGGATAATTTTAAGCTCTTACCCAAATCTCTGGTTAGCAACGTAGTTATAATTAAACCCCTTAGATGCCCTAACGCACCGTTAAAATCGTTAGGTGGTGAATCTTCAAAATATGCAAACCCCTTTCCCAAAAGGAAAGAGTTGTCCCAACCAATGTCATAAACTCGATATTCCGAGAGGAAAAAAAAGGGGGCGCGACAAACATATAAGACTAAAAATATAAACTTTCTCCCACTGATCTTTTGGTATATACACCGATAAACGGTATTTTCCACAAATCCAAAAGATGTTATGGTATTATTAAACTTTATATACCATTGTCGTGAGGCTTGTTTTAGTCCATATATTGACTTCTTCAGTTTACACACCATTTGACCTTTTTCTTTAGTTTCGAAACCCTTTGGTTGGTCCATATAAACTTCTTCCTTGAGATCTTCATTAAGAAAGACAGTTTTCACATCCATTTGGTATAACTCTAAATCATAATGAGCCACAAAAGCCATAATAATTCCTAACGAGTCTTTCTTTGAGACCGGTGAAAAGGTCTCTGTATAATCAATCCCTCCTTTATGAGTATAACCCTTGGCAACGAGTCTGAATTTGTATCGTTTAATATTTTCATTTGAATCGCGTTTGGTCTTAAAGACCCATCTACACCCGATTCTTTTAGAACATTCTGGCAATTCAATGTGATCCCAGATTTTATTGTATTTCATGGATTTTAGCTCTTCCTTCATGGAATAAATCCATTTGTCAGACTCATTAGTTTCTATGGCTTGTGAAAATAAAATCGGATACTTATTAATACCAATGTCAAAATCCGACTCTTGTAAATAAACCACGTAATCATCCGAAATAGCCAATTTTCCTAACTCTTTGGGATTTTTTTAATGGCATTTCTTGTGGTTCCTTTGTGTCAGATGTTTGTGAGTTAGTTTTCTCATGAAGTGTTTCATCCAAATGTTGCTCGGTGTTGTTAAAGTGTTCTTTTTTTCAACAACTGGAACAATATTTGGTATTTGTGTGGAAGTAGGCACATTCATAGGTAATGGAATATTGACCCTACACTTTATTTTTCAACACTCTCACTAACTTCCCCATTCTCAATGAATTTTGCATTACCGATTTCAACAATTCTCGAACTATGATTTTGACAGTAACCACATTCCTTTACATTGACAATAACCACATTCCATACCCTTTACATTTCTCTGTGTAACCAATAAAGTAATCACTTACTGTTCGAGAATCTAATTTCTTTTCTTGTGGATTATAAACTCTAGCTTCTGTTGGGAAACCCCAAACATGCAGGTGCCTTAAACTAGGTTTCCTTCCTGTCCACAGTTCAAAAGGGGTCTTTAGAACTGCCTTATTAGGAACCATGTTTAATAAATATACAGAAGTTTTAAGAGCATACATCCACAATGATTTGGGTAATAAGGAATTACTTATCATGCTCCTAACTATATTCATAAGTGTTCGATTACACCTTTCTGCAACACCATTTTGTTGAGGTGTTCCTGGGATAGTATACTGAGCACATTTGCCGTGTTCCTCGAGGAACTTTGCAAATGGACCTGGACATTGTCCTGATTCATTATATTTTCCATAATATTCACCACCTCTATGTGACCTAATAATTTTCACCTTTTTATCTAATTGCCTTTCAACCTCATTAACAAACACCTTGAGAGCACCTGTTGCTTGAGATTTTTCTTTTAGCAAATAGATGTATCCATAACGTGAAAAATCATCGATAAAAGTGATAAAATATTTATCTCCACCAAAAGATGGAACATCAAAGGGTCCATAAATATCGGTGTGTCTAATTTCAAGAAGTTGGGTGCTTCTTGTGGAACCTTTCTTAATTTGCTTGATTTGCTTTCCTTTAATGCAATCCAAACATATAGTAAGATCAGTAAAATTTAGCTTCGGAAGAATCTCATTCTTTAATAATCTTTCTAATGTTTCTTTGGATATATGAACCAAACGTCTATGCCACAAGTAAGCAGAACTTTCATCTAGTGAATTACGTTTAATTCTAACATTATGTTGAACAATAAGAAGGGATTCAGAAAAACTAATATCGAGTTTCAATTTATCTAAACCATCACTAAGAAAATCATAACCATAAAAAATAGTATTCTTATATAAATTAAAACATCCATTTCCAAACTTTAAATCAAATCCAGAAACATCAAGTCTTGAAAGAGAAATCAAATTCCTAGAAACTGAAGGTACATAAAGAGTCTGTAATAGATCAAGGTGACGTCCATTCTACATGATCAAACGATAAGTCCATATGCCTTCAATTGGAGCCTTCATACTATTTCCCATGAACAAGAAATCCTTATTTGGATTTGTAGTTTGGATCGTAAGGAATCCCTGCAACGTAGTAGATACATGAGAAGTTGCACCAGGATCAAGCCACCAAGTATTATTAGGAACTTCTATTAAATTTGATTCGAAACATACAAAAGCACTAATTCTACCTTTCTTTTTTAACCAAACTTTACGTTTCAGGCAATCTTTCTGATAGTGTCCTTCCCTTTTACAGAAACGACACACATCTTCCTTATGTTCCTTCTTAGCATCTTGTGGAGCTTTAGCAGGTGCTTTCTTCTTCTTGAACTTGTTGGACTTCACTTTAGTCCTTTACCAACTCCTTGACCCATGAGGTTAATTGAATGACTCCCTTGTTTTTTAAGTCTTGACTCCTCCTGAGTAAGCACTGGACAATTCACTAACATTCCACTTATCCTTAATAGTGTTATAATTAATTTGAAAAGTTCCATACTCAGGAGGCAACGAGTTCATAATAAACTGAACCAAGAAGTAATCATCGACTTTTATCCCCAATGTCTGAAGTCTTGATGCAATGTTAGTCATCTCGATGATATGATTTTGCATACTACGCGACCCTTCAAACTTTATGGTCGTGAGTTCAGCCATTAGTGTACCAGCGAGAGACTTATTTGCATAACGAAAATGTTCTTCCACAAACATCAGGTATTCTCTGGCACTTTCTGTTTGTGGAATAGTACTCCTAATGTTGTTGGAAATATTCATTCACATAAACATAAGGCTTAGCCTGTTAGAGCATTCCCATGCTTTATGGAAAGACTTCTCATCTGCACTGCTCGAATCAGTAATGACAGCGGGCTTATCATTCAGCAGAGCCAAGTCAAGATCCATCACACCAAAGTGGAACTGGACTTGTTCACGCCATTCAGAGAAGTCCAATCCGTTAAACACAGTAACAGACGAAGCATGCGAATGGAAAGGAATAACAGCAAAATAGATAATACATGCTCACAAATCAATATGGATTCAACAAAACAGTTAAAGCATATCGCAATTCTCCTTTGGGTAAATACTACGACACACTATCATAATTTAAATGACATTTAGTCTTTACTAGGTAATTAAATATTTTAACCAAATATATATATGCTATCTTTGGACAAACAATATATATTAGACTAAGAATATTAATTTACCTTATCATATTCACTATTTCATAGAATAATTGATTCACCTTTGCATGAATCCTTAAGTTCTAGCAATAGTGAAAATTAATTATCCACTAATATTAATTATAGGTATTTCATTAATTTTATGGATAAACTATAATCTTATGTATGCATATTTTCATAAACAAACTAGTTTGGCCACTTTTATGACTAACAAACTATATAACATAAGTGCACACACAAAATAGATATCAGAAAATTTTATACATGTGAATACTTTAAACAATCTAGTTTGATCATTTTGGTGACTAACAAACTATATGTCATTAGTACATGCATAAAATATAAATATTATGTATGTGTATATGTTTTGTAAAACATTCCAGTTTGGCCACTTTGGTGACTAACAAACTACATAACATAGAACACATATAAAAAATTAAGTGCAATCATTAAATAAGTAATTAAAATGGTGGTCCAAAATATTAAGATAAAACCTTACCACATAATGGCTGAATTATGAACCAAACATCTTTACATATTTGAACATTAATACGTTATACCTAGTTCTACTGTAAACACAAATCCAAAAGGTTGCCCTTCATAATTTCATATATATATATATATATAAAAGCAAATTCAATTATATAGCAACTTAGAAGAAACAACAAAAAGGTCAAAAAACCCTTTAAGCAATTAAGCATACGGCGTCTGGCCATAAGTTGCTTACGGCTTATACCATTACTTTCATAAAAGAAAAAATATTTCCTCTATTTATTATATTCATATTGAAAAAAAGACTAAGATAAGAAGCAAAAACTTTACAGATTTCAGTCATGATTTTGAAAGCAATTCAAAATCCCGTTAACATACTTATACGCACATCATAATATTGTCTTTCATTGACGAAGAATATCAGTTCAAATATTCAATTTCTGATATTATATGTAAACATAAACTTAATTCATATCAGGATCTTAAATATGATGATCTTACATATAATCGTTACAGAAAATATACTTGAATTGTAAGCCATCATCGTGAAGCGTAAGTGCTGATTGAAATTGGTTTCTCGCCCCTTGCCTTAGCTTTCGTTACCGCCGACTTGAGTGATGGAAGAGGAAATAAAATACGGTAACTCTAATGGGTGGGAAGAAGACCAATTTACAGAGATTCTCATTTAATCATATCCGTCCATCAAGTAACTGATTGAATGGATAAGATTTGCTCATTAATTAAATATTAATTATGGATCTTAAAATTATTGGGCTACCATAAACGTAAGAAAATCTTACAATATATCCTTGTGCTTTCTTTCTGCAACCACATTCTATTGGGGTGTATATACATAAGTTCTCTGATGAATTATCCACAAAACATTCTAACATTTTCTTGCATTCAGAATTTAGGAATTCACCTCCACTATCTGATCTAATAATTTTGACTGTTTCATTAAACTGATTCTGCACCAATTTCAGAAAATTCCTCAATATTATTATTACGATCACTCTTCGATTTTAGCAAAAACAACCATGTCATTCTAGAATGGTCATCAACCATAGCCAAGAACATTTATTTCCATCAAATGTTTGTATACTGTCGGGCCTCCTTACATCACTTTGCAGCAAGTCAAAAATCCCTACAACTCTACTTGTGCTATTATTGAAACGCAACCTAGTATGTCTAGCTAATGGACATCCAATATAGTTTTCTATTGATGCTTTACAGTCACTTTGTCCCAAACTTAGAATATGTTGTAATGGTCCAACTGGTGCATGTCCAAGCCTCCCGTGCCACAGTTCAATATCCTGTTCTTTTATTGTTGCTATCAGACTTGTTTTTGCAACCTTACTGTAACGATCCATTAGGTCGTTTTTAGAGTTAGCGCCCCGATCCCCTAATAACTGTTTTTCCCGTGTCTATTTCTGCTTTTAGGACTTGTTGGAACGTTAAGTGGTGAAATTCGGAGAGTTTTTGGACACATAGTCCTTATATGTGAGTTTAAGCTTTAGAAAATTGGACCGTAGTTGGAACTGTGGGAAGACGGATCCGGAATGGGATTCCCTCAACTCTGTTAGCTCCGTTGGGTGATTTCGGAGTTAGGAGCGTGACCGGAATGTGATTTCAAGGTCTGTAGTAGATTTAGGCTTGAATGGGCGAAAGTTAGAATTTCGGCGATTTCTGCCGATAGGTAAAATTTTGATATCGGGATCGGAATGGAATTTTGGGAGTGGCTGTAGGTCTGTTGTATCATTTGTGACCTGTGTGTAAAATTTGAGGTCAATCGGACTAGTCTTAAGGTGTTTGGGCATCGGTTGTAAAGTTTGGAAATTTCATAAGTTCTTAGGCTTGAATCCATGTATAATTGGTGATTTTGGTGTTATGTGATGTGTTTTGGAGGCTCGACTAAGTTTGGATAAGGTATTAGGACTGGTTGGTAAGTTTGGTTGAGGTCCTGGGGGCCTCGGGGATGTTCCGGATGCTCAACGGGTGATTTTGGAACTTGGAAAATAGCTGAACCATTTCTGGTTCTGGTGTCTCGCACCTGCGATGGACTTTCCGCATGTGCGGAAGAGGGGCTCGCAGGTGCGGGCTTGGTCAAATCAACCACTTCTCGTAGGTGCGGAGCCGCGATGCGGCCAATTGACTGCAGGTGCAGCCCCAGGCCTTTTAGTGGGTTTTCACACCTGCGATTGGTTTTCCGCAGGTGCGGTCCAAGGGGTGCAGGTGCGGAAATCGCTGGGCAGTTTATATGAAATTCGAGGGCTTGAATTTCATCTCTTCTAAAAATAATTTGGAGCTCGGGTGTAGGCGATTTGGAGTGAGTTTTGAGGAAAAGCTTCATAGCTAACAATTCCTAACCCTATTTCCTTTGTATATCATTAATCCATAGCAATTTCTTCCATGCAATCAAGGGATTTAGGTGAAAAATCATGCAAATGGGAAGAAGTTTCCCCAATTAGGAAATTCGAGAATTTAATAGGATTTTTTCGTCGGTTTTCGATGATTCTTGTTCGAGTGAGTTCGTGAGCAAATGGGTGTTCTAAATTTGTAACTTTCACTCGATTCCGAGATGTGGGCCCGGGGGACTTTTTGGGCGATTTTTCTAATTTCGCGTATTAGCCTCGAACTAATTAGCTATTTTGATTCCTTAAAGTGATATTTATTTTATGCAATCAAATTTAATAGATTCGGGCCATTCGGAGTCGGATACTCGTGGCAAGAGCGTGGTTTTGAGTAGAGTAGCGCAGTCAAGGTAAGTGGCTTGCCTAACTCTGTGTTGGGGACTTCCACTAGGCTATTTTAATACTGTTTGATGTGGTTTGGGTGCCGTGTGCGTGAGGTGACGAGTACGTACACGGGCCATTGTTGCTAAAACTCCATTCTTCCCTCCATGACTTAAATCATTTCACTCCTATTTCACTGATTCATGTATCGACTATGTAGTTTAGATTAGGAAATAATATGCCTACCTATTTTACTTGAATTTTTCCAAGTTATTACTTTGTGTACCATTTTTAGGTAGTTTTATCCATATTTTTGCCTGTGATTTTTCCTGAACTATTTTAAATAAAAATTCTATTCGGTATTTGTACTGCATTGCATATTAAAATTGGGACTGCGGACGAGATTCCGGGAGCTTTTTCCCCTGTACTGCATTGCATATTTTAATTGGAAGTACGGACGAGATTCCGAAGCTTTCCCCCTGTAGTGCATTGCATACTTAAATTGAGACTACAGACGAGATTCCGAGAGTTTTCCCCCTGTTTGCATAGCATATTTAAATTGGGACTACGGACGAGATTCCGGGAGGTTTCCCCCTGTACTCCATTGCATATTTAAATTGGGACTACGGACGAGATTCCGGGAGCTTTCTCCCTGTACTGTATTGCATACTTGTTACTGTGATATATGTTGTGCTGAGCTAAGGGCTCCCTGTTATTATTTTTCTTTTAGCTCATTTTTCCTACTGATTTGCCTTAGCTTAGTATATCTCTCTGTTCACATTTTATATTGTTTTACTATAAAAATCCAGTACAGCCTTAACTTGACCTCGTCACTACTCGGCTGGGTTAGGCTTGGCACTTACTGGGTACCAATTTGTGGTGTACTCATGCCCTTTCCTGCACATGTTTTTCGTGTACAGATCCAGGTACCAGCGCTCAGTTTTGTGGCTAGAGGTCCGAGCAGCAGCTTCTAGGAGACCGAAAGGTAATTCTGCCGCGTCCGCAGAGTCCTTCAAGTCACCTCCCACTCCAGACTTAGATAGATTTTTCTTGTAAATTACCTTACATTGTATAGAGCTATTTTGAGACAGAGCTTGTGGCTAAAGAGATATTCCGGGTTTTGGGAAAGTTGTATTTTGTACGCGCCAAGTGGCGATGTTTTATTGTAGACTTACTTATTTTGTCTTTATTTTATTGCTTCTATTTATTATGTGTTTCCGCAATGATGCCTTCTTAGGGGAAATCAGGTCTTGACAAGTTGGTATCAGAGCGTCTAGGTTCATAGGAGTCACAAGTCACAAGCCGGTTTATTAGAGTCTCGCGGATCGGTGCGGAGATGTCTGTATCTATCTTCGGGAGGCTATGTAACTGTTAAGATCAATCATATTTCTTTGATTTCCTTTTCGTGCGAGTTATTGACATCAAAAATTCTAAAATTATATTCTATTCTTTCCCATAGATAGTGAGGACCCGTACTGGGAGGACCGACGACTAGGCACCTGATCCCCCTGCCAGAGGCCGGGGCTGGGGTAGAGGACGACCGCGCGGTGCAGTCCGAGCACCGACGAGAGCAACGACAGAGGAGCCTATGGCACCCCTGCTTGAGAGCCGCACAGGAGGTCCATATTGCTTCTCTATCCTTGCAGGAGGCTTTCGCTCAGTTCATGAGCATGTTCAGTACTCTAGCACATGCTGGACTATTTCCGATAGCTCCCGCAATATCTCAGGCCGGGGGAGGGGTACAGACTCCCGCAACCCGCACCCCTAAGTAGAGGGGCCAGGTTGATCAGGCCCCGGAGTATATTCCTATTCCCCCAGCGGCTCCAATTCAGCATGATGCTAGGGCAGCTGCTTCTGAGGCCAAGCAGCTCAGACTCAAGAGGTACAAGAAGTACCACCCACCTATTTTCAGCGGACTAGCTTCAGATGACGCTCTGGGATTTCTTGAGGAGTGTCATCGTATCCTCCGCACTATGGAGACCAGTGGGGTTTCTTTCACCGCGTTCCAGCTGAGGGGAGTGGCATATTAATGGTGGCGGGCCTATGAGCAGAGTAGTCCGGACGAGGCAGCCTCACTCACTTGGACTCAGTTTTCAGAGATGTTTCTGTGAGACTATGTCCCTTAGAGCCTCAAGGATACTTGGCGCGTAGAGCAGTTGCGCCAGGGTACTATGACTGTGTCGGAGTATGCAGTCCGTTTCAGCGAGTTAGCTCAACATGCACCAGCCTTGGTTGCCACAGTCAGAGAGCGGGTTCGCCGCTTCATTGAAGGACTCCTTCCTAGTATTCGGACCAGTATGGCCAGAGAGTTGGAGATGGATATCACTTACCAGCAGGCAGTGAGTATTGCCAGGAGAGTAGAGGGCATGTTCGCCCGGGACAGAGAGGAGAGGGAGGCCAAGAGTTCTCGAGAGCCTGGTCATTCTTCAGGAGCTCATGCACCAGCAGCACGTCACGGTAGGGGCTTTGAAGATCGCCCTGTTCATTCAGCCCTTCTATCAGCTAGTGGTATTCCAGCTCCTCCTAGACCTCAGGAGTTCTATTATGCAACGCCAGTATCCAGTGTGCCTCCAGTTCGAGGTGCTATTTCCGGTCAGCCTAGCAGACCAACTCCTATTCAGTCTCAGTTGCAGCGTCCTTTGAGGGGTTGTTTTGAATCTAGTGACACTTGTCACTTGATTAGAGATTGCTCTAGGGCCAGGAGGGGTGCACTTCCGCAGTCTTATCAGCCTCCACGTGCTCCGTCGGGTCCTCCGGCTATTCTTCCAGCCCCAGCTACCACTCCACCTCCTCAGCCAGCTCGAGGTGGAGGTCGGGGAGGTAGAGGTCGCCCTAGAGGGGGAGGCCAGGCTAGATAGTATGCCCTTCCAGCCCGTTCCGAGGCTGTTGCTTCAGACTCAGTCATCACAGGTATTATCCTTGTCTGCCATAGGGATGCGTCAGTGTTATTTGATCTAGGCTCTACTTATTCATATGTGTCCTCTTATTTTGCTCCACATTTGGGGATATCTCGGGATTCTTTTAGTTTCCCTGTCCATGTATCTACTCCTGTGGGAGACTCTCTAGTTGTAGACCGTGTATGTCGGTCGTGTTTGATTTCTCTTAGTGGTTTTGAGACCAGGACTGATTTATTATTACTCAGCATGGTAGATTTCAATGTTATCTTGGGCATGGACTGCTTGTCACCCCATTATGCTATTCTTCATTGTCACGCTAAGGTCGTGACGCTAGCTATGCCAGGCTTGCCAACATTTGATTGGAGAGGTACCTTAGAGTATACTCCCCGCAGGGTCATTTCATTCCTTAAGGCTCAGCGGATGGTTGAGAAGGGGTGTGATGCGTACTTGGTCTATGTGAGAGATGTCAGTGTTGATACCCCTCCAGTTGAGTCAGTTCCAGTATTGAGGGACTTTCCTGATGTATTCCCAGCTGATCTTCCAGGTATGCCGACCGACAGAGATGTTGACTTCGGCATTGATTTGTTGACGGGCACTCAGTCCATTTCTATCCCTTCTTACCGTGTGGCTCCTCCTGAGTTGACGGAGTTGAAGGAGCAGTTACTGGAGGTTCTTGATAAGGGTTTCATCAGACCCATTGTATCATATTGGGGTGCTTTAGTGTTATTTGTGAAGAAAAAGGATGGTTCTATGCGTATGTGTATTGATTATCGGCAGTTGAGCAAGGTCACCATTAATAATAGGTATCATTTGCCTCGCATTGATTATTTATTCGACCGCTACAGGGTTCCAGGGTATTCTCCAAGATTGACTTGCGTTCTGGCTATCATCAATTGAAGATTCGGGAGCCGGATATCCTGAAGACTGCCTTAAGGACCAGATATGGCCACTATGATTTTCTTGTTATTTCATTTGGGCTGACCAATGCCCTAACAGCTTTTATGCATTTGATGCACAGTGTGTTCCGGCCTTGTCTTGATTCCTTTTCATTGTGTTTATTGACGACATCTTGGTGTATTCCCGATCACGGGAAGATCATGAGCAACATTTGAGGACAGTGCTTCAGACTTTGAGGGAGAAGAGACTGTATGCTAAATTCTCTAAATGTGAGTTCTGGCTTGACTCAGTGGCATTCTTGGGCCACGTAGTGTCTTGGGATGGGATCAAGGTAGATCTGAAGAAGGTGGAGGCAGTGCATAGTTTCCCTAGACCGTCATCAGCTACGGAGATCCGCAGTTTCCTTGGTTTTGGTTGGGTACTGTCGCCGTTTTGTGGAGGGATTTTCATCCATTGCATCACCGATGACCAGGTAGAATCAAAAGGGTGCTCCGTTCAGATGGACTGAGGAGTGTGAGGAGAGCTTTCAGAAGCTCAAGACAACACTGACTTCAGCTCCAATATTGGTATTGCCTTCTGGTTCAGGGTCCTATACCGTCTATTGTGATGCTTCGAGGATTGGCCTTGGAGAAGTGTTGATGCATGGTGGTAGGGCGATTGCCTACGCATCCAGACAGCTGAAGGTGCATGAGAATAACTATCCAGTTCATGATCTCAAGTTGGCAGCGATTGTTCACGCCTTGAAGATATGGCGTCATTATTTATACGGTGTTCCCTGTGAGATATTCACTGATCACCGGAGTTTGCAGCACATATTCAAGCAGAAGGACCTCAATTGGTGCCAGCGGAGATGGTTGGAGTTGCTAAAAGACTATGACATCACTATATTATACCACCCGGAGAAGGCCAATATGGTGGCCGACGCCTTGAGTCGTTGGGCGGAGAGTTTGGGGATTTTGGAATATCTTCCGGTAGTTGAGAGGCCCTTAGCCTTAGATATTCAGTCCTTAGCCAGTCAGTTCGTGAGGTTGAATCTTTCGGAGCCTTGCCGGGTTTTAGCTTGTGTGATGATTCGGTCTTCTCTTTATGACCGCATTCGAGAGCGCCAGTAACAGGATCCCCACCTTCTGGTTCTTCAGAACAGGGTTCGGCGAGGTGACGCCAAGGATGTGACTATAAGAGATGACGGTGTGATGAGGATGAAGGATCAAATCTGTGTGCCCAATGTGGATGGGCTTCGGGAGTTGATTCTTGAGGAGGCCCATAGCTCGTGGTATTCCATTCATCCGGGTACCGCGAAGATGTACCAGGATTTGAGACAACACTATCGGTGGAGGAGGATGAAGAATGATAAAGTGAAGTTTGTGGCCAAGTGTCTCAACTGTCAGCAAGTCAAGTATGAGAATCAGAGACCGGGAGGGTTACTTCAGCAGATTGAGCTTCCAGAGTGGAACTGGAAGAGGATCACCATGGACTGCGTGGTTGGACTTCATCGTACATTGAAGAAGTTCAATGCTATTTGGGTGATTGTGGATCGGCTGACCAAGTCAGCCCATTTCATTCCGGTGTTGACTACTTACTCCTCCGAGAGGTTGGCGGATATTTATATCAGGGAGATTATTCGCCTCCACGGTATTCTTGTATCTATCATTTCAGACAGAGGTACACATTTCACTTCACGGTTCTAGAGAGCCGTTCAGCAGGAGCTAGGAACCAGGGTAGAGTTGAGTACAGCCTTTCACCCTCAGACAGACGGGCAGTCCGAGCGCACGATTCAGATTCTTGAGGATATGCTCTGTGCCTGTGTGATGGATTTTGGAGGGTCATGGGACTGATACTTTCCACTTGCAGAGTTTGCTTATAATAACAGCTACCAGTCCAGCATTCAGATGGCGCCATATGAGGCTTTGTATGGTAGACGGCGTCGGTCCCCAGTGGGATGGTTTGAGCCGGGCGTGGCTCGATTATTGGGTACAGATTTGGTCCAGGACGCCTTGGACAAGGTGAAGATGATTCAGGAGAGACTGCACGCAGATCAGTCTAGGTAGAAGAGTTATGCGGACCGGAAGGTTCGCGATTTGGCATTTATGGCTGGTGATCAGGTTTTGCTTCGGGTATTGCCTATGAAGAGCATCATGAGGTTCGGGAAGAAGGGTAAGCTATGTCTGAGATTTATTGGCCCTTTTGAGGTGTTGCGGCGTGTTGGGGAGGTTGCTTATGAGCTAGCCCTGCCTCCCAACCTAGCAAGAGTTCATACGGTATTCCACGTCTCCATGCTCCGGAAGTATCACGGTGACCCGACTCATGTTTTGGATTTCAGTTCAGTCCAGTTGGAAAACGATTTATCATATGTTGAGGAGCCAGTAGAGATATTGGATAGACAGGTCATAAAGCTCAGGTCAAAGGATATTGCGTCAGTAAAAGTTCAGTGGAGGGTCAGCCGGTCGAGGAGGTGACTTGGGAGACCGAGCAGGATATGTGCAGTCAATACCCTCATCTTTTCATAGCTTCAGGTATGTCTCTATACTCATTCGAGGATGAATGATTTTCTTAAGAGGGGGAGAATGTAACGACCTGGTAGGTCATTTTGAGAGTTAGCACCCCGATCCCCTAATAACTATTTTCCGCATGTCTATTTCTGCTTTTGGGACTTGTTGGAATGTAGAGTGGTGAAATTCGAAGAGTTTTTTGACACATAGTCCTTATATGTGAGTTTAAGCTTTAGAAAATTGGACCGTGGTTAGAACTGTGGGAATACATGTCCGGAATGGGATTCCATCGACTCTGTTAGCTCCATTGGGTGATTTCGGAGTTAGGAGCGCGTCCGGAATGTGCTTTCGAGGTCTGTAGTAGATTTAGGCTTGAATGGGCGAAAGTCAGAATTTCGCGATTTCGGCCGATAGGTGGAATTTTGATATCGGGATCAGAATGGAATTCTGAGAGTGGTTGTAGATCTGTTGTATCATTTGTGACCTGTGTGTAAAATTTGAGGTCATTCAGACTAGTTTTGAGGTGTTTCGGCGTCGGTTGTAGAGTTTGGAAATTTTATAAGTTTTTAGGCTTGAAATCATGTATAATTGGTGATTTTGGTGTTATGTGATGTGTTTTGTAGGCTCGACTAAGTTTGGATAAGGTATTACGACTGGTTTGGAAGTTTGATTGAGGTCCCGGGGGCCTCAGGGATGTTTCGGATGCTCAACGGGTGATTTTGGAACTTGAAAAACAGCTGAACCATTTCTAGTTCTGGTGTCTCGCACCTGCCATGGACTTTTCGCAGGTGCGGAAAAGGGGCTCGCAGGTGCGGTCTTGGTCAAGTCAACCAGTTCTCGCAGGTGCGGTTGTGGTTCCGCAGGTGCGGAGCCGCAGATGCGGCCAATTGACTGCAGGTGCAGCCCCAGGCCTTTTAATGGGTTTTCGCACCTGCGATTGGTTTTCAGCAGGTGCGGTCCAAGGAGCGCAGGTGCAGAAATCGCTGGGCAGTTTATATCAAATTCGAGGGCTTGAATTTAATAACTTCTAAAAATAATTTGGAGCTCGGGTGTAGGCGATTTGGAGTGAGTTTTGAAGAAAAGCTTCATAGGTAACAATTCCTAACCCTATTTCCTTTGTATATCATTAATCTATAGCAATTTCTTCTATGCAATCAAGGGATTTAGGTGAAAAATCATGCAAATGGGAAGAAGTTTCCCCAATTAGGAAATCCATGAATTTAATAGGATTTTGTCATCGGGTTTCGATGATTCTTGTTCGAGTGAGTTCATGAGCGAACTGGTGTTCTAAATTTGTAACTTTCACTTGATTCGGAGACGTGGGCCCGGGGGACTTTTTGGGCGATTTTCCTAATTTCGCGTATTAGCCTCGAACTTATTAGATATTTTAATTCCTTAAAGTGATATTTACATTATGCAATCGAATCCATTCGGAGTCGGATACTCTTGGCAAGAGCGTGATTTTGAGTTGAGCAGCACAGTCGAGGTAAGTGGCTTGCCTAACTCTGTGTTGGGGACTTCCCCTAGGCTATTTTAATACTGTTTTATGTGGTTTGGGCGTCGTGTGCGTGAGGTGACGAGTACCTACATGGGCCATATTGCTAAAACTCTAGTCTTCCCTCCATGACTTAAATCATTTCACTCCTATTTCACTGATTCATTTATCAACTATGTAGTTTAGATTAGGAAATATCATGCCTACCTGTTTTACTTGAATTTTCCCTAGTTATTACTATGTGTACCATGTTTAGGTAGTTTTATCCATATTTTTGCTTGCGATTTTTCCTAAACTGTTTTAAATAAAAATTGTATTCGGTATTTGTACTGCATTGCATATTTAAATTGGGACTACGGATGAGATTCCGGGAGCTTTCCTCCTGTACTGCATTGCGTATTTAGATTGGGACTACCGACGAGATTCCGGGAGCTTTCCCTCTGTGCTGTATTGCATATTTAAATTGGGACTACGGACGAGATTCCGGGAGCTTTCCCCCTGTATTGCATAGCATATTTAAATTGGGACTACGGACGAGATTCCGGGAGCTTTCCCCTTGTACTGCATTGTATACTTGTTACTGTGATATATGACGTGCTCAGCCAAGGGCTCCCTGTTATTATTTTTCTTTTAGCTCATTGTTCCTACTGATTTGCTTTAGCTTATTATATCTCTCTGTTCATATTTTATGTTGTTTTACAATAAAAATCCAGTAGAGCCTTAACCTGACCTTAGCACTACTCGACTGGGGTTAGGCTTGGTACTTACTGGGTACCAATTTGTGGTGTACTCATGCCCTTTCCTGCACATGTTTTTCGTGTGCAGATCCAGGTACCAGCGCTCAGTTTCGTGGCTAGGGGTCAGAGTAGCAGCTTCTAGGAGACCGAAAGGTAATTCTGTCGCGTCCGCAGAGTCCTTCGAGTCTCCTCCCACTCCAGACTTAGATAGATTTTTCTTGTAAATTCCCTTACATTTTATAGAGCTATTTTGAGACAGAATTTGTGACTAAAGTGATATTTCGGGTTTTGGGAAAGTTGTATTTTTTACGCGCCAAGTGACGATGTTTCATTGTAGACTTACTTATTTCGTCTCTATTGTATTGCTTCTATTTAATATGTTTTTTCGCAATTAGGCTTACCTAGTCGTAGAGACTAAGTGCCGTCACGATGCCTTCGGAGGAGAAATCGGGTCGTGACACTTACTGTCTTTATTGAGGGATTGAGTGAGTATGTAGAGGCCATCTCTTACTCTACCAGTCCCTTCACCCTTCTATTGAAAAGGTCTTGGAAGACACAAAATTCAGGGGAAAACATAGCAACACAATTGAATTCTTTGGTGATTTTTGAGACTATACTTGAAATCAGGTATGTAAAGCACATTATGGACTAACTCATCTCCTGTAATCTTACAAGAACCAATGTGTGACGCATGTGTTACCCCACCATTGGGGAAGTGCACATGATTTGTGTCAGAATTACTAACCTCTGTATAATCACTCATTAGCCCTAGGTCAGAGACCATGTGGTATTTTGCTCAGGTGTCCACAATCTATTCTCAGTTGTATTCTACAAGAAAAGCTCTAATAACACCTGCCATATATGCAGAGCTATCTACATTTTTTTTCTTGCTTAATAGATTTAAAATTTGGGTTAGTCTCTAGTAAAAAAAGGTCCTGCAATTCTTCCTGTGTTGTTGTGTTTGTCTGCTCTTGCTTGAAAGCTTCCTTCTCCACACTCCTCAGGTTTGCACTATGTGCCACATTGTTGTCGGTTTTCTTGTTAAACTTGAAATCAAAGGGATTTCCTATTATTTTTTATAACATCCATCCTTAGCGTGTCCTCTTAACTAGCAAAAATCACACACGAGATTGTAGATTTCCTGTCTTTCTGCTGATATCCAGTCTGCTGGTACCCTCTCTGATATGCAGGTTGTTGATTCCTTGCTTGATATCTAGTCCTTGTGGTCATTAAAGTAGTTCCTTCTGTTCATTCTGTAGAAATGAAGGTATTGGTCATACTTTACAAACTCTCTCTTTCCATCAGAATACCTATTTATTAACTGGTGGAGCTGGTGTCATCATCAAAATTTGACTACGAGCATGCTCATATGATTCATTTAACCCCATAAGAAACTGCAGGAGCTTCAGTCCCTCCATGAATGTGACAGACTCACTCGATTTTGCACAATCACATCCCGGATTAGGGGCTACACTATCAAATTCTACCCAAAGGACCCTCAACCTTGAGAAATAGGTAGAAATTGAGCTGGTGCGCCTTGACTAATTGTAGCAATTTTCTTATGAATTTGATAAATTCTGGAACAATCAACTTTATCGAATCGTTCCTTCAAGACACTCCAGACCGCACTAGCATTTGAGGAGTAGACAATTCCACTAAGCAATTTTGGTGAAACACAGTTCATGATCTACGATATGATGATAGCATTGCAGCGTTCCCACAGATCCACGAGATTTGGACCATAATTCTCCCTTTTGTATGTGCCTTCAATAAACCATAGCTTGTTTCGCCCTAGGATCGTGATTTGCATCTCTCGGCCCCACAGGGATTAATTTTCTAGTCCTCGTGGCTGTAGAGAAATCAAAATCACCCCTGAGTTAACGTTTGAATTGAGGAACAATGGATGGTTGTGACTCAACTTTTCTGGCTCTGTATCATTGACATCCATTATTGAATTTCACCACTAGACATAAGAAGATTATAATGAAAATGAGTGAGACCACACTAATCGCCATGTGGCTCTAATACCATGTCAAAGTTTGAGCTTGAAGCTCACACGATCTGAGCCCTGTAACCTGGGCAGAGACGAAGGAGAATGAGAGAACTTTCTAGAGAGATAAATATTGAGCAGAATGTTTTGTAGTGAAAATGTATTTACTGACTTTCCTATTACACTTTACACGTATATATGTCTCTATGTTGACAGTTGTTTATAATTATAACTACCTTCTAACACTACCTTTGTCTAAAGCTTCGAAGGAGACTTCATATCCGAAACGCAGGAACGACAAACTAACTAACCTCTTCTTACATAATTATTCTTTTCACTAATAATGCCTAACTAAATAAACCTCAAGAAACTCCTTTCTCAACATATGTCAAACACTTTCGCATAAAATGAGACGAATCAAAAGAAACAATACCCTAACAAGAGAAAATAGAACATTATGATGATATATGCGACCTTTCGAGGTAGTAAGGGAGACTTTTCCTGGTAGAGAATATATAGATCACTTGATGATAAGTCCGATATATGAGTACTCCATTATATTCTCTTTCTTGATTAAGTTATCTGCTTTATTCCAGAAAAGGTATTTGAACCAAGTTAGTCATGTATCTGTTATCGCTTCTGTGTTAAAACTCAGAAAATCAGATGAACTGTTAGAAGAAACAGAAAAT
>ML438076.1:0-18651 GCA_005239525.1 Nicotiana knightiana | reverse complement strand
TTGGTGAGGTTATTTAAATTACTAATACTAAAGATTAAAAGTAAAGATTAGCTACTCTACTGTATAAACAATTCTAATAAAATCTAAGGTTATGGTTTCCCCGCTGGTGAACTTACTTCTCGGATACTTCGTATAGCTTGATTAATCGTCTCTATCAATCATGAACACTCTATCTACCATAAATCTCTCTCAAGTAATTATGATAATTTACTAGACGCACTCTCTCAAGTTACGCTAGCTAGATTGCATTACAGTTCACTTAGATTGCACCCGAAGTATCGTTATCTCTAATCCAACCTCTAAACCCTCGGTTATGACTTTCGTCTATACTCTGGGAGTGGTGTTGTTCAAACAATTACCTAAATATGCACTCTCTCTCAAGTAGATACATAATAAATAGGCACAGCTAATTGAGGGCCCTTCAATCAACTACAACAAGAACGTAGTTGAACAAATAGAGTTTAATCAACCAATCAAAACTATATTAATATCACAAGAAGTTTATTCCCCAACGGGTTCCACACGAAATTAGCTAAACAAATTCATAAGAATAAAATCTAAAACAACTAGCATAATTAAACTACAAAGCAAGGAAGAAAATATGTACAAGTTGATGTTTTGCCTTCGATTCACTCCAAACTCGAATCTCTGTGTATCCCTGTGAATCTCCCCTTGTAGTTGTGTTTTAGGAGTCTATTTATAGGTTTAGGGTGAACCCTAACCGTGTAGGAGACTTCTATTTCAATTAGAAAACACTTAAACCCGTCAAAACTCGATTTCTGGCCGACTGGGGACCCTGGCGTTTGGACCCAAACGCCTGGCTAACGCCAGGCTAGGGCTGGCGTTTCAGCCCAAACGCCTGGCTAACGCCAGGCAGGGTCAGTGTGTTTGGCTCTGTCGCCCGGCTATCGCCCGGGTGTCTCCTTTCGCGTATTTTTCGACGTATTTGCATCCTTTTAGCTCCGTTTCCATCTCCACTTCACCTACGCATGAAATAAACTCCATTAAGCACATAACAAGTGTAATTTTATCATTAATGCGCATAAATGTAAGGTATATCACATGTTAAACTATGCAATTTAGTCTCGCATCAAGGTGCCTAGAAGCATACGCTATAACCTTCCCGCATTGCATCAACACACACCCCAAAGCATCACAATAAACCACAAATCCCTCTGTACCCTCTGGCAAGGTCAACACCGGCCATAATAGAATCACCAACTGGAGTCGACATAGAGAATGGCTCGTGAAGCTTTTGGGGTTCTATCCCAAAACTTGAAGCAATAAAGGGAGTAACATATGACAAAGAAGACCCGGGATCAATAAGAGCATAAACATCATGTGACTGAACAGTCAAAATACCTGTGACAATATCTAGGGAAGCCTCCGCTCTCTGGTAACCACTCAAAGCATAGAACCGACTGGGTCCCCCTCAACCCCGTGCTCCACCCCTAACTGTACCGCACCCTGTTGTAGCTGGAGGGCGTGCTGAAGATGCAGCGGCTGAAGAGCTGGATGGTTGAGCTGTACCCTTACTCGTGCCCTGACTGGGTGCGCGTCAGTCTCGCTGTATATGGCCTCTCTCTCCACATCTATAGCACACCGGTATATCGAAGTAACAAGGCTCAGAATGAGACCTCCCACACTTAGGGCATGGGACCCTCCGCTGCTGCTGGAACCTCCCACCTGAACGACCCAACTAATGGATCCTTCTACTATCTGAACCTGGTCTAAAGCGACCCTGCTACTGATAATTGTGCCCTGATGACAGGGAACTAGCTGAGGACTGAGCATAGGATTGGGATGGCCCTGATAACCCTCTCCCAAGGGCTTATCTCCCACCTGCAACTGAACTCCCAGGGTTGCCCGCTGACTGGGCCCTACTGCCACTCTCTCTCTCCATCCTTATCTTCAACTTTCGAGCCTCTGTGGCCTGGGCGAATCCCACGATCTTCCCATAATTCATATCCGAATGCAAGGCAGGTGTAGCAGCTTCATTAAGAACCAAGGGACCAAGGCCCTGAACAAACCATCAAACTCTGGCCTCCATAGTCGGCATCATGTGGATGGCATATTTGGAAAGGCGCACGAACTCCATGTGTTACTCCCACACACTCATGCTGCCCTGCTTAAGGACCTCAAACTACGCAGCACAGGCTGCCATAGTCTCGGCAGGCAAGAAATGATCCATGAAAGCATCAACAAACTCACCCCACTTTGCCGGAGGGCTCCCCTCCCCACGGGACCCCTCCCACATCTCAAACCACAAATACGTTGCTCCCTTTAACCGATAGGAAGCCAACTCAACCCCCTCTGTCTCTGTAGCCTTCACACCCCAGACAGTCTTGTACAGTTCATCTATAAAATCCTGAGGATCAGCCTCTGGGTCGGTGTCTGTGAACTCTGGAGAGGCTAACTGCAAAAACTGATTGACCCTGGAACCTGAAGAATCCCCTTTCTCGCTAGAGGATGCAGGGGCAGCATGTGATCTTTGGGCGTGGGAGGCCACTAGCTGAGTCAACATCTGAATAGCTCCCCTGAGGTCCCCATCAGAAATACCAGGACCGGAAGTTGGGGCTGAGGAAGGATCAGGAACATCAGCCGGAGAGATTTTAGCACCCTCTGCTGGAGAAGGAATAGGAATAGAATGGCCTGGAGTGGAGGAGTCAGGCAGATTCAGGGTCGGGGAATCATTCTCACCCGCACCATTAGATAAAGAATTCACGGCCACCCCTGGGGTGGCATTGGCCTCTAGGCCGAGTCGGACTCTCTTCTTGGGTGCCATTTACTGAAAATTGGAACAATGCACGAGTTAGATAAAGATATTTTCATCTTCCACTTCATCGCACGATACAAAGTAACAATGAAAGGGTATTTTTCCTAAATGTCCATGCAGCCCCCTAATTATAGATGTGGTCGACAACACACTGATAAGAAGGGATCTACTAGAGATGGCTCCGAGACATCCTAGGACACTTTTAAAAACCTTAGGCTCTGATACCAAGTTTGTCACGCCCCAAAACCGAGGGACGAGACCGGCACCTAACCGAATGATTCCGGTCAAGCGGACAAGGATTGCCTTTCCTACCCAATGCGTTACCCCGTGCGCAATATACATTATTCCACGTGAATTAGCAATTTAGAGTTTAACATGAATCTACTACTTGAGTTCATTTTATCCTTTATCATTTCAACATTTGATAATCACAAGACATACAATAATTCCGATTCGGACCCCGAATACTAGAAAACACATTTACTGCCCAAAATACATATATGTACAACCGACATCATGTCTACGGAGCCTCTAAGAGTACTAAGGGTTTACACAATTCTTGCCATCAACAAGGCACCGGCTATACCTTAAAAGACATATCATATACAAAAGAGAGGATATAGACTACACACGGCTCCGATAGGAAGTGCGGCTCACCGGATCTGCTGAAGGTATGAAGGGGAAACACCACTATCGGCGGTCTGAGCTACCTACTGCGGAACCACCTACATCCATATAAAAGATGTAGCGCCCCCGGCAAAAGGGACATTAGTACCATTGAATATTACTAGCATGTATGAACAAAGTTTATTCCAAGTAGAATCACACAATAAACAATTGGAAGACAGTCAGAGTAACCACACAAGTACCACACAGATATACAAAAAGTTACAAATGGAGATTCCACAGTTACTCATTTCAATTATTCATCTGTTGCAGCGCGCAACCCGATCCCACCGTACATTCTCATCTCACTCTTATTACCTTTACACCCTTATTACTTCGTGTTGCGGCGCGCAACCCGATCCCACCGTACCATCACACTTCACCCTTATTACTTCGTGTTGCGGCGCGCAACCCGATCCCACCGTACGTTCACATTTCATAGCAACAATAACCAACAATTATATCACAGGGATCTTCATCATCAAGAACATAAGTTCATATCAATCAACAACTATATGAAGTCAAGGCACAATAATCCTTACCAAACAATAATTCACATATGGTGATGCCATCATTATTTAACTCAATTAAATCAATCCACAGTTTCTTTTCATCATTTGCCACACTCGGCCCTTAGCAATTAGATACCTTTCCACATTAGAGTACGTTAACATTCTTTCATTTAGCAGCACATACTGCCATATTGACATATTCAAACATTTAACGAACCTTACACATGGTAGGATAAGCACAAAGAATCATCCTTCATAATCTCAATTAGAATGGTAATCGACTTAAGAAAAATCTGAGATTGAACTCGTACACCTCCACACAGCAGGACAATCAATTCACATATGCTCAAGCAAGAATTTCATACCGTGTGCTCGGACACCAACAAGGTAACTCTACAAAGATTAAAGTTAGCCATACATACCTTGAATCGGAATTCCCCCTTCAATTTTCTACCACAATTCACCGGACCTTCTATCACCTTCAATCTAGTTCACAATGTGACATATTTCACTTAGAATTAGGAATAATGATCATGTCTTGAACTCTCTTGAGCCTTCTATCCAACACTAGGTGTTCCTTTAGATTAAATGGCCTCTTTTTTAATGAAAGATTACTCTAACCCATTTCCTTTTACTAGATTATGACTAATTGGTTACATGCATGTAATACTCCTACCCCATCTTCATGAACTCACCTAACCAGGTTTCATTTTAACAAAAATCTGGAAATTAAGGTTGATGGGGTGGAAGCTTACCTCTTGTAGTGAAGAAAATGGTGTCCTACTTGATCAATTCCAGTCCTGAGTAGTGATGGAGGAACAAATTTGATGATCTTGGAAATCTCTCTCTCTAGAACCCACTCTTTCCTCTCTCTAATTTATCAAAAAATGAGCTTAAAATGAAAGAGGTATGTGTTTTAATGAACTGGGGGTCGGGTATAAAATTAGAAATTTAACAGTCCCGAAACAGAAATGCAGTCAGGAATATGATTGCATTCCAGATATGCGGTCCGCATTTCCTGTCACATAATTGGCCCTCAAATGGGCCAAAAAGAAAATTAGACTTCCCAGGTATGCGACCACTATGCGGTCCGCATACCTATTATGCGATCGTATAGTGCGTCGCATAACTCCCTCCGCAAAAGTCAAGGTGCAAGAATGCAGAAACTATGCGACCCGCATTCGTGAAATGTGATCGCATTCTAGGCCGCATAGTTGTCCTCAAAATGGACAGCAAACTGTCCAGTGACCACTATGCGGTCCACATACCTGATCTGCGATCGCATAGTGGACCGCAGACCTGCGCAAATCTAGAAAATTATATCTTTTAAGTCCCGGGGTACTTTTTACTCAAAAAGGGTCTGTTTTAATAATTTCTACAGTTATAACAACACGGGGACCTATTTGGGAATTATTTTTAGCCATGAAATTTTACGAGTCTTTACAGGGGCCTGAATGCGTTACGACGCTGGTCCATCAAGCCCTTTATTTCCAGTGATGACAAGGACCGGAACCGATGATGGATGAGTCAGTTTATCCGAGTGAGGGCCATCGATATCATTCCTGCAGAGTTCCTGCCAATCCCCGAGAAATGGAACTTCAAACGTAAGCTACGGCGTACCTTAGTGCCTTTTAGTTTGGTTTATTTATAAGAATGTTTCTTTCTCTTTCTTAGCGGTCCCGTGGATGACGGAAGAGATTCCCGATGTTACGGACTGGACTCGGAGGTTGGCAGCTTCATCGTCCTGATGAACGTAAGTGGCGAGATCTATCGAAGGGCAGACGGGAAGCAAAGCACCACGTATGAGCCATGTGATTGCCTTTTGAGGAATGCTTCCTTTTATGCGTATTAACTGCGCTCCCGCAGGTGTTGATGGATTCTCAGAGATGAGACCGTTCTCCTTCGAGGAGAGGGAAGGGTCATCGGCTTTGGAGCTGAGGGAGGATAATAAGCGGAAAAGGTCCTCGATGGATGAGGACATTCTCAACAAGGCGGGGCCTGCTCAGAGAAACAAAGGAGATGTCATCGCTGAAGAGGACTTTATATGCGCTGGTTATTCCGTGGATATCAGCTCTCCTCGGGAGGGTGGTTCTTCATCTATGGCTCGAACCAGGGGCCCTCCCGAGGTTTCCGATCCTGCTGGTCCTGGGACCTTTAGCCTATATGGAGAGGTTCCACGAAAGGGAAAGAGCAAGAGTCTTTCACCATCGTCTTCTTCCTCCCTCGAAGTACCTTCGAGGGACGCTCGGGAGAAGGGGCCGCCTAAACCAAGTGGGGTCTCAAGAGATCATATCCCCTTCGAGAGTGGGTCAACTGGGGTCGATGGGACCAGGCCAGTAGACGCACGCTAAACTTTTGAGGAGGCTCAGCGGCTCTGCTCCGTGGTGAGTTTTGGCTAACTTTGTTGGTTTTTCAGCCATGTATGTTCATCCTTTGAATTGAAGATTCTTTTTCATAGGCCTTTGATAAGCTCAAGTTCGAGCTGCTTCGTTGCGAGACCAAGTTGCGGGAAGCTTTGGGCAATGATAAATCTCCCAGGCTTCTTTGCAATAAGAAAAAAAAGAGTTGATACATCTTCGATCGGAGATGCATCGAAGTTGAAACTATAAAGGCAATCTCGAGCATTAGGTAACCCTAATCCTGAAGGAGTACATGCTTCCTTTTCCAGTTTTTGAGAACTAATGTTTCGGTGCTTCAGCTGCAGAAAAAAACAGAAGCATTGGAACGCCTTTGGGGAAAAGTCGGGCAAGAAAATTTCAAATGCGATGTGTTGAAGGCGCAAATAGGTGTTCATGTTGTGGCCCAAAGAAATTCCCTGGCCAAGTCCTCTTCCCTCGAGTTACAACTTCGTAATGCTCGAGAAAGTATCTCGATCCAGACAAACAGGATTGTCAAGCTCGAGACTTATCTTTTGAATATGAAGGTCGAGGTCGTGAACGCCGGGGCTGAAGCTGAGGAAGTTTGAGCGAAAGCCGATAAGAAGGTGTCCGTTTATTTGAAAGATGTTGCCGATGCTCGGGCTGAGCTGAGGGGAGCCTTTGATAGAGAGAGGAGGGGTAATGAGTATGCCTGATGCACGTCTCGAAGGGAGACCCTCGAAGAGATTCATGCTAGGGGTTTTGACCTCTCGGAAGAGATAAAGCAGGCCGAGGTGGATGAGCTCGACGTCAAGTTTTTCCTTTCTTCTTGAGCCGATGCTGATATTTGAAGGCCGCCGTGGGAGCTGGTCCGAGGGGCCATCGAAGGAGCTGGACCTGAGAATGGACTTAGATTTTTCTTCCTTGTTCTTTGTATAAAACTCATGAGGGAGCGTTGTAAATGTATAATTGTAACACACACACACACACACACACACACATATATATATATATATATATATATATATATATATATATATATATATATAAAATTCTTTGGTATTTCTATTTTGCTTGTCCGTAATTAGCCCGATGACTTGGATTTCGAAACGAAACCCTCAGGGTTATAAATTAGACTTGAGGCTTTTTTTGGCTGGCATGTGGGCTCTTACGCATTGGGTCGCTACGACTATTGATGTAGCTGCCAACTTGGGCTCTTACGTATTTGGTCCTGAGGTTCTTTAGTTAATCGTTTAGGGCTCAGTCTCCGATTCGGGTTTCGACTCGAGCTCATCAACCCTTAGGTTTTTAAATCGACCCTAAGGATCTTTGGGTTGGTACGACCTTTAATGCAGCTGGCGACTTAGGCTCTTGCGCGTTAGGTCGGTACGACCTTTAGTGTAGCTGGTGACTTGGGCTCTTACGCATTTGGCCCTGAGGAGATTTAGTTAACCGTTTAGGGCTCAGTCCTCGAGTCGGGTTTCAACTCGAGCTCATCAACCCTTAGGTTTTTAAATCGGCCTTGAGGCTCTTTCGGTCGGTACGGCCTTTAATGCAGCTGGCGACTTGGGATCTTATGCATTAGGTCGGTACGACCTTTAGTGTAGCTGGCGACTTGGGCTCTTACGCGTTAGGTCAGTACGACCTTTAACTGGTTCTTTTGGAATTTTTTTCGAA
The DNA here is from genome assembly GCA_005239525.1 of Nicotiana knightiana. Lineage (NCBI taxonomy): Eukaryota > Viridiplantae > Streptophyta > Magnoliopsida > Solanales > Solanaceae > Nicotiana > Nicotiana knightiana. Next base: position 10,663 of record ML438076.1, on the reverse strand, counting down.
GTAATTGGAGGCCTGTGATTTTATGGTGACAGTCGGACATCTCCGAGTCGCATTAGTTTGGCCGGAGCCTTATGACGGTGGTCATCGTATTTGGCCGTAGTCTTTAGTCCCTGACTGAGATAGCCTCGGTGTCTATATCGAGGGTGTGCCTTTTTAGGGGTATTACAAGTTTGATATATAGCCTTGACTTTGATATCAGGATTATACCTTTATAAGGTCTTATAAGTTAGTACATGCCTTGCTTGAGGCCTTATAGTTTTGATATTGCCTCATGGAGGGCTTATATTGGCGCCTCATGGAGGGCTTATGAGTTTGAAGTTGCCAGCCCTGAGATCTTACGGCTGTGATCCGACTGTCTAGGACAGTCCCTGAGTCATAGTTGATATTGCCTCATGGAGGGCTTATATTGGCGCCTCATGGAGGGCTTATGAGTTTGAAGTTGCCAGCCCTGAGATCTTACGGCTGTGATCCGACTGTCTAGGACAGTCCCTGAGTCAGAGTTGATATTGCCTCATGGAGGGCTTACATCAATGATATTGCCTCACGGAGGGCTTATGAGCTCGAAATTGCCAGCCCTGAGGTCTTATGGCTTCGAGCTTTTGATGACTTGATGGGGTGACTGTAGAGGACGGTCCCTGAGTCAAGTTTATGCCTTTTTTAAGGTCTTACGATTTTGATGTTGCCTCGTTGAGGGCTTACGAGTTTGAGCATGCCTCGCCGAGGTCTTACAGATGCGATATTGCCTCATGGAGGGCTTATAATGGTGCCTCATGGAGGGCTTATGATGGTGCCTCATATAGGGCTTATGATGGTGCCTTATAGAGGTCTTATGAGCTCCAAGTTGCCTGCCCTGAGGTCTTACGGCCTCGAGTTTTTAGTGTCAATCCCCGAGTGTTTGGGAATTTTCTGTCCCTGGGGTCGTTTCTTGTGAAAATAGAAAAATTCTTTGACGCGCGAAGTGTTTGATGATAAAATATTCTCCTCCGATTACTTGGCGCAAGTGTACATTTTTTCACCATCGAGGGTTCGATTATTCTATGTGGAAATGGTTCATTCGACCGTTTGGTCCTATACATTGTTCTCCTGTCGAGACCCTCTTTGGCTCATTTTAGTTTTCTTCGAGGAGGTGATCTCCGGGAGGGATCCTCAGTATTTGAGGCTGATTGAAGAGAGGCCTTGAATGCTTGTTGAGTTCTCCTTAGGTAGCACATAGATGTCGCCTCATTAAATACCTCGTCAGATAAACCCATTCGTGATAAAATCCGACGTGAGGGAAAAAGAGCGCAGCGCATGCTTTAAAACCTAAGGGCTTCGAGCTGGAGGGTGCTTCGATTCCTTTCAATCGAACACCTGCACATAGGTTAGTGTAAAATGTGAAGGAAAGAGGGAGAGGATTGTACCTTAGCTGTGGTGGAGTTCAAGCCTCGATATGCTCTGGTTATTCGTTCCGAGGATGCGGCACGGTTGTTTGTGATTACTACTCGGATGTTTGCTGGTTTTTTGGCTCCTTCGATGTAGAAGGTGTCAGTGCCACATCGTGCACTGCGAAATTTCTTTCGTTGCGTGCTGCTCTTTGTACACTATTTTTACTCCATCCTTCGTAGGAAACTTCATCATTTGATGAAGGGTTGACAGCACCGTCCTCATACTGTGAATCCATGGCCTTCCAAGCAATGCATTGTATCTCATATCACATTCGACGACATGAAACTTGGTATCTTAAATTTTACCGGCCACATTGACTGGGAGGATGACTTCCCCTTTCGTTGTCTCGCTTGCCATGTTGAATATGTTGAGGACTCTAGAGGCGGACACGATTTGGTCGAGAAATCCGAGTTTCTCTACCACCCTCGACCTAATTATGTTGGCCGAGCTACCTGGATCCACGAGCACACGTTTAATTTGAAATTTATTCAAAAGAAAAGAAATTACCAGATTGTCATTTTGAGGTTGATACAAGGTCTCGATGTCCTCTTCGCTGAATGAAAGAGCAACTTAAGGTATGTAGCTCCGAGTTCGCTTTTCTCTGGTGATGGATACTTTTGTTTGCTTGAAAATGGGTCCCTGAGGGACGTCGACACCACCAATAATCATGTGGATGACGTGTCGTGGTTATTCTGTTTCATTTTTCTTGTTCGCCTCTCTTTCCCGAAATTGGTTTTTAGCTCGGTCACTGAGGAACTCTTGAAGGTTCCCTTTGCTAATCACTCGGGCCACCTCTTCTCGAAGTTGTCTGCAATCCTCGGTCCTATGACCGTGGGTACCATGATATTCGCATATCAAGTTAGGGTTCCTCTGTGAAGGATCTGATAGCACGGGTCTTGGCCACTTGGTGTCCCTGATTTTACTTATGGCCGATATGATGTCTCAAACATCGATGTTGAATTTGTATTCGTATAGTCGGGGTGCCTCTACCGACCCTGCTTGCCTATTGAACCCTACTTTGTTCAAGAGTCCCCAAAGATTCTAGCCTCGATCTATCCCACTTCAAAGTATGTTACGCCTCAGGATATTTCTCCAATTTTCTATATACGGTTGATACCTTTATTTGCTTGGCCTCGGTTCTCTTTCTGGGAGCCTCGATTCTTTTGCTAAGAGCCTGCTGGGATACACCGAGCCCGAGGGGGATTCCAATTGGTCATCCTCGACTCTAATCTTCGATTGATACCTGTTTTGCACATCCGCCCAAACTATGGCGGGATACTCGATTAAGTTTTGCTTCAGCTGCTTTGAAGCTATCGAGCTTCGTTATTCAAGCCCTGAGCAAAGTCTTGTACTACCCAATCGTCAGAGACCGGAGGTAATTTCATCCATTCTAGTTGGAAGCGGGAAACGAACTCCCTTAATATATCATTCTCTCTTTGTTTGATTTTGAAGACGTCATAATTTCTCGTAGAGACTTTGATGGCACCAGCATGTGCCTTTCACAAAAGAGTCTGCCATCATGGAAAACGACTCTATCGAGTTTGGGGTCAGGTTATGATACCACATCATGGCCCCTTTGGACAGTGTTTCTCCAAAAATTTTCAATAAGACGGATTCAATGTCGTCATCTCTTAGGTCATTCCCTTTCACAACACAAGTGTAAGCAGTAATGTGCTCATTGAGGTCCGAGGTCCCGTTGTACTTCAGGAAATCGAGCATTCTGAATTTCTTCGGGATAGGCTTCGAAGCCGCACTTGATGGAACTGGCTTTTGCACGAACATTTTTTAATCTACACCCTTGAGAATCGGGGGTGAGCTTGGGATCTTATCTACCCTCGAGTTATAGGTTTCCACCTCTTTGTCGTTAGCTTCTATCTTCTTTTCGCCTGATTCAATACTCTTTGCGAGGTCCTCGAGCATCTTCATAATAGTGGGGTCGGCTACTGACCCATTATTGCTCGACCTTTCTGGTGCTTGTTCAACTCGAGGAGTCGTTTCTGGTGGTGTTATGCTTGGAGTTATCTGATGACTTTGTAGCTGAGAAATGTTGTGCTTGCAACATCTCAAAAATGACGTGAAGGCTAACCTCCTTTTCCTTTTGAGCAGGGGCTCTCTGTGCTTCGTTCTAGTCTCCGTCGCGCACACTCCCGTCTGTATGAGAGCTTACATCGACATGTGGAGCGTTGCGTGAGCCTTCATCGATGGGGATTTACACTGGTGCCCCTTCAGGGTTTCACGGTGGTACACCGGCACCTGAAGCAGTTGCGTCGTTCTCTCCATGATCCTCAGGACCCTTATCTCTCTGATAGCCAGTCATATCACTACGTATAATAGCCACCCTTATCACTCTACTCAGACAATAACATAATAGCCACCCTTATCACTCCATACATTCAACAACGGTGAAATGCCACCCTTATGCTCCGTCTAACAACAACGGTGAAATTCCACCCTTATGCTCCGCGTAACAACAACCAAGCCCACACAACAATTGAAAAATTAGCATCACAACAACACGACGTATCAACTCGTAACACAAGTTCCCATAGGCCACAACCTTTCCAAAGATCCAACAATATCAATATTTCCTCAATAAATAGGCCACGGATCAAACACAATGTGTAAATAATCTCAATAATAACAACAAAAATGGGAAAGTAACTCAACAAGGAACGACACCCCCTTTTTACAAAATTTCAATTTAAGAATATTAATGACTATAGATAACCTCAATTCCAATTAATTGGTTAAGGATAAACTCAGTAGTGGAAGTATTTTCATGCAATGGAAACTTTGGCTATAATACATGAATTAGGCTAATAATGAAAGAGATGGCACAACTCGTACTACGTCAAATACATGAGAATAACCCGGAAACAAAAGGGATATCATGTAAAACAACTTCAACTAAGAATAACTCCACAATAGAAGAAATATGATAAAAGTGACAAAAACTTCATATAAAGCATATAAGAGCAAACTCGACCAGTAAAGAATGTGACATGTAACGACAACTTCAAATAAAGCATGTGATAATAGACATGATGAATAAAAGGTACAACATGTGCTAAGAATTCCAAATGAACACATGAAAGAAGCCTAAGAGTCTAATCGCGGTCAATTTCCACATATAAGCCCGAGTACGTACTCATCACCTCGCGTACATGGCTTTCACATGACACAAATAGCACAAACGACTCGAATCCTAAGGGGTAGTTCCCCCACATAAATTTAGGCAAGATACTTACCTCAAAGAAGCTAAACTGACTCTCTAAAATGACCTTCTCGTGTGAAACACTCTGCAGACGGCTCAAATCTAGCCAAAATAACTCAATTTCATAAATAAAAATCATAGGGAACAATTATGGATAATAAAGCTTCGATCTTTAATGAAAACTATAAGTCAACCCAAAAAGTCAACCCCGGGGTCGCACCTAAGAACTCGACAAAATTTATATAATTCAAACACCCATTCAATTACGAATCCAACTATATGAATTTCATCTAATTTCGACTATGAATCGATGTTCAGAACCCAATTATTCTCTTTACAAAAGTTTTTGATAAAAACCCCAAATTTTCCAATCAAAATATGGATTAATTCAAAATTGAACTACTGGAATTATGTTAAAATAAAAAATAAAAAAAATAAGATTTGATATTGACCCCATGGAATTATGAGAAGAATGGCGCAAAAAGCACCGCAATCGTAGCTCTAGAACTTAAGATATGCTCAAAATGCCAAAAGCACGCAGCCTAATTTTTTTATACTCATGCATTTCCTCTTTTGCACCCAAAAGGCCGCACCTACGCATTTTTAGTTGTCATTTCTGCTTTTGCAGACCATTTTTTGTACCTGCGGGGTTGCAGATACGGACCCAACTTCGTATCTGCGAAGCACCAGCACCAGCTCTATTCTCCGACACTAAAATGAGCATAACTTCCTCATACGATGTCCAAATTCGACGATACTTTTTGCTATGGATCCGTAATTACGATACGGATGTAATAATTTTAAAGTAATAGAAATTGGAGATAATTTTATTAATTTGGTACCATTTAGGCCTGAAGAAATGACGTCGAAACTTCAAAAACGAGTGCAACACAACTCAAACCTATGTGACACTCACCCGAGCCACTCGGGACCCCATCCGAACATAAAAATAAGTCCCAAAATATGACTGGGACCTGATCGAGGCCTCAAATTACATCAAACAAAATCAAAACTACGAATCACACCTCAAATCAAACTTAATGAACTTATGAACTTTCAACTTCTACAACTCCCGCCGAATCATATCAAATCAACTCGGAATGACGTCAAATTTTGCATGCAAGTCCTAAATGACACAAAGATCTATACCAACTCCTGAAATCAATATTCAAACCCAATATTATCCGAAAGGCATATTGATTTTTATGGTGTTCCAAGAAAATTTTATTAACGCATTTCTTATGCATTTCATGCATTTATACATGTACATTGACCCATGACCAGATGGCATTATATACGTGTATATATGTATATTATATGTATATGGGATATGAGAAAGGTTATGGCGTTTTATACGCACCACCACCTGATCAGCTGGTATATGTTGATGATTTTGCCCACAGTGGCCAATATGATAGATTCCCTCAGAGGTCTGATGATGTTATGAAACATGTACCTATGCACGACATGAAATTCATACGCATATGCATGACACTATAATTAGTTCATGATTTACAGAAGTTATCCAGGCTTACAGGTTGATTCATTTACTCTATATTTCTTCCATGTATGTCTGCTATGTACTTATTTATGTGCCTTACATACTCGGTACATTAGTCGTACCGATGCCTCTTTTGCCTGGGGACGCTGTGTTTCATACCCGCAGGTCCCGATAGACATATCGAGAGCCCTCCAAGTAGGCGATCAGCTCAGCAGAAGATGTTAGTGCGCTCCATTTTCTTCAGAGTTGCTCGTTTGGTTAGTAAAATCTAGACGTGTATTGCTTTAGGGCGGGACTCTGTCCTGACCTTTTTGAAAATTATGTATTCTTAGAGGCTTGTAGACATATGTCATGTACGTAAAAGATTGTATGGCCTTGTCCGTCTATGTTCAGTATACGAGTGGTTATTTTGGTCTTATAGCCCGTACTTCATATGTATAAGTTTGTATTCCCTCATGCTTTACTCCAGTTCATTTACCTATGATAGAATAATATGAAAGATATGTTACGTTGGTACTCGGTTGAGTAAGGTACCGGGTGCCCGTCGCGGCCCATCAGTTTGGGTCGTGATATGATATCCCTCTCGAAAGTGCAACATACAGTTGTTCGTGCAAGAAAGCATATTGCGGTAAATATAGTCCAATACTTAGGATTATTGTCCCTGTGCTTTATTAATTATATTTGCAAAACATAAATGTACTGAAAGTTATTTTCACACAAATGTAAAAGGATATTCCTTAGTTTTGAAAGACGAAAGTTGAATTCATGAATAAGAATATATTTAGAAGCACGTTAACCAGTATCATAACTTTTGCATGTATGGCGTTATTGTCAAAACTTCTATATACCATATGTGTGCTATTACATAAGATATTCGGCATATCTAAGTTTTTCAGTAGCATGGCAGACATATTTTTCTTCAAAATTAATCTATATACAATAGAATATCAATTTTAACTTAGCCTATTATATATACGGTGACACTAACATACGTAAGAAATAAGAAATTTGACAAAAAAACATGTATGGTAGAAGGCCATTTGGTATCAAAGTATTTAAGTATTCTTCTTGATAGTAATTATTGGTATCATTTTCTGCTGAGTCAAAAACTGAAAAATATTTTGTTTTTATTATAAACTTTTGTAATCAATCTTTTTTTTAGTTGATTAACATATTCATTTCTGCTAGCTAAGTTATTTGTTTAATTATATCATGCGATTTGTACAAATTACATTTTAATCTAATGATAGAAATATTTATTTTATTAAATGCATTACTATTACCATTGGGATTGATAGCCAAGTGTTCAGGAAGAACCAAATCATTTTTTATCGTATGCTCTTCTTCATTTCCGACACGAAACAAGAAGACACTGAATAATGGATCATTATTACATTATATTTCTTGTTAGTTGAATCTCTTTCATTTGAGGCCAGAAGTATAACTTTTGCAAGCTAGCTTTTACAGTCTCTACTTTTGTCGATTTAAAACTGCTGGTAGTACTTGACATAAATCACCTCCCAAACCATTAATTTTTCACCAAACGATTCATTAATATCCAATATATCTCTAGAACTTCGGGCAATTATATCGTTCATTTGACCTTAGACATAAGTGCTTCATCCCATATTACCAATTTTACTTTCCTTATATATTTAGCACCATTGCTCTGCGTTGATATATTTATGATGGTTATCTAAGTTGTTTAAAGAGTTATATCAAATCTAAAATGGGTGGCCTCATAATAAAATCATTGTTGGTACACCACTTTTGATTATTGATAACAGTGACATGCCTTTTGATATGATATTTGTAAGTAATGCATGATATAAAAATATTATTTCGATTCCACCGGAGGCATCTACAGAGAATAGTCCTGTTATACCAGAGTCGGCTCTTTATAATATAGTCTTGAAAGTTTGTTCATGTTTAATATTTCTCTTTGATTGTTGTAACGATCCGACCAGTTATTTTAATTTTTAGAACCCCTTTCCCCTAAAATAAGGCTTGCTGTATGTGTTTTACTGTTTTATGACTTGCGGGGATGGTTAGTTCAGCGTTTGGAAGAGTTCGGATTGAAATCGGAACACTTGGTTCCTTAAGGTTGGCTAAAAAGACTAAGCTTGACTTCGGTCAACGTTTTGAGTAAACGACCTCGGAATCGGGATATGACGGTTCCAATAGGTTCGTATGATAATTTCAGACTTAGGCGTATGTTCGAATCGGTTTTTGGATGACCTGGGTGCTTTTCGACGCCAAATAGTGAAAGTTGTCTCCTTGAAGGTTTTGAAGTTCTTTAAATTTGGTTTGGAGTAGGTTTTGGTGATATCAATGTCCAAATAGGGTTCTGAGACCAAGAATAGTTCTGTAATGTCAGTAAGACTTGCACGCAAAATTTAGCTTCATTTCGAGATGATTTGATAGGTGTGATGACCCGATAGGTCATATTATGCTTTGAAACCTAATTATGTGATATAAAGCCTTAATATTGATATAACCATACTCGATTTGTGTCCGCAGTATAGGCGTCTTTCTAGAAAGTTTTTATGTTAAAAACTGAGAAAAATATGAAAATTTGCCTTAAAATCCACTTTGGTTGACTTCGGTCAACGTTTTAAGTAAACGGACCCGGATTTATATTTTGAAGGTCACGATGCATCCATATCGTGATTTGGGACTTGCGCGTATGCACGGAATCGAATTCGGAAGTCCCTAGACCAAGTATCGCATTTTATAGAAAATTTGAAAGTTTAAGGCTTAATGAACTTGAAATGTTTGACCTATGTTTGACTTTTGAGATATCGGGTTCCTATTTTAGTTCTAGAGCCCGGTATAGATCTAATAGTACATTTATGACTTGTCTGTAAAATTTGGTGAGAAACAGAGCTGGTTTGACGTGATTCAGACGTCCGGTTGTAAAGATAGAAGTTTCAAAGTTTTCTTGAAAATTTCATTTGATTTGGTGTTCAATTCGTAGTTCTAGGTGCTATATTAGCGATTTGATCAGGCAAGCAAGTTCGTATGATGTTTTAGGACTTGTGCGCATGTTTGGTTTGGAGTTCCGAGGGCTGGGGTGAGTTTCGGATAGGCTACAGAGTGGTTTGAACTTAGAAAATCATAGTTGGTGTATCTGATTTGCAGACTTCGCATTTGCGACGTCTGTATCGCAAATGCGAGCCTCACATTTTCGAAGAGACCATCGCATTTGCGAGCAGTGGGTTGGGGGTCGACCTTCGCATTTTCGAAGACTTGGTTCGCATTTACGATCCTCATAGTTCGCATTTGCGAACATCCTGTTCGCATTTGCGAAGGCAGTAGAGATGGGATTTTTGGTTCATTCTTCAAATTTTCAAAACCTAGGACCCTATAGGCGATTTTTTCCAAGATCCCTTCTTCCCCAAATCATTTGTAAGTGATTCTAACATATTTCGTTTCAGTCTTTCATAACATTTCACAAGTTTCTAACTTAAACTCTAGTGTGTTCATGGTGAAATTTGGGATTTTTTGGTAGAAATTAGGGATTTGGTAAATTGGGGATTTAGACCTCAAATTGAGGTCGTATTTCAAAACAAAAATACACAACCGGGCTCGAGGGTGAATGGGTAATCGGGTTATGGTCAGAACTTCGGGATTTGACCAAGCGGGCCCGGGGGTTGAGTTTTTTAAAATGACCTAAATTGAATTTTTTACAATCGTGGGTAGTTCCTACGGATTAATTTGAATCGTTTGGTTGGTAATTTGTTAGATTCTATTTGTCTGGAGGCTTGTTTGAGAGGCAAAGTTGTGATTGAGCAGTGAGTGGTCTTTGGAGCAGGGTAAGTGTTGTGTCTAACGTTGACTTGAGGGAAATAGGAATCCTCGGACTATGTGCTATGTGAATTTCATGTGAGCGGCATATATGTGAGGTGACGAGTGTTTATGCGCCACCGAATTATCTATTTTCCCTATTTCCCCGTTCTTTTTATATTGTCTCTTTCCCTGTCTTAGTTATTATATGCTCTAAATGTGTTCCCATGCCTAATTGCTACCTGTTAGCCATTGTTTCCTCCCGTTTATGATATTATTTCTTTCCATAGTTTCACTATTTCATACTATTTTCTCAAGTTGGTTTATTTATACCTTCTAGTTGTAAATTCTGGATTGGTCTCACTGTGTAGTATTACTTATGCGGATTATCGTGTTGTACAAGGTGTCCTACCTGTTTCAATCTGGTGTTTAGGAATTGTAAAGGTTTTCTTATGATTTAAAATTTGAGTTTTACTAGGCATATTGAGTACTTGATATTGATATAGTGGGATCGGGTTGCACGCCGCAACAGGTGAAATAAGGGTGGTATGTTGAGGTGGAATAAGGGTGAATCTATAATGTACGGTGGTAACGGGTTGCACGCCGCAACAGGTGTAATAAGGGTGGATTATTTTTGTGGAATAAGGGTGAACTATGATTATGATATTGTGATATGGTGAGATCGGGTTGCACGCCGCAACATATATATATATATATATATATATATATATATATAT
>ML438074.1:84340-206481 GCA_005239525.1 Nicotiana knightiana | reverse complement strand
TATATATATATATATATATATATATATATATATATATATATATATATATATATATATAAGTAATAGTATTAGAATTTAACTCACATAACTAATTAAAAAAGATTTATGTAGATACATAGGGGCCGATAAGGCCGTTGACATGTCATACCTAAAACTATACACATGACACTATCTGCAAAACCTCTAAGAAAACATGACCTTAATATATAAGTCGGGACAGGGCTCCCGACATCCTCGTAAAACAAAATAACATATACAGAATGTGACTTGGAATTACTCCAGAAAGAAGTGGAGCTCACCAACCAAAAGCTGATATCTGGAGGCAGCCTACAGTGGAGGGTCCTCGCCTCGTCTATTTACACCTGCGTGACATGAAGCACAGCGCCCCCAAGCAAAGGGAGGTCAGTATGAAGAATATACCGAGTATGTAAGGCAGAAATAAAACATAATAATAAGATACTATCAGTGGGAGGGAAAAGAGTCAACATGTAACCTCTGACTTGCCATTGAGGGCCATAACATATCGAATAAGTCCAATCTCATATATAAAAATAAAACTACAATATAATAGTTCTGATTACATTATTCTCGTGACGTTAACTGCCCGACTTATCAGAGATAATTGCCCATCCGGTCATAGCTCGGTGGTAAATGTAGGACTGCCTCCAACCTCGCATTAACTTCGCTTTGCGTCTCATCAACCAACACTATATCATCGGCAAATAGCATGCACCAAGGCACCTCCCCTTGGATGTGTCGCAATAATACATCAATCGCTAAGGCAAATAAAAATAGGCTAAGAGACGATCCCTGGTGCAACCCCATCACCACAGGGAAATGCTTTGAGTCACCACCCACAGTCCTCACCCGAGTCTTAGAATCATCATACATATCTTTAATCACCTTAATGTACTCTACCGAAATGCCTCTAGCCTCCAAACACCTCCGAAGAACCTCCCTCGGGACTTCATCGTACGCTTTCTCAAGGTCAATAAAACACCATATGCAAGTCCTTCTTCCTCTCTCTGTACTGCTCCACTAATATCCTTACCATATGAATCGCTTCCATAGTCGAACGCCCCAACATGAATCCAAACTGATTCTCAGAAATAGACACGCACCTCCTCACCCTAGCCTCCACCACCCTTTCCCAAACCTTCATAGTGTGACTCAACAACTTGATACCCCAATAATTGTTGCAATTTGGGATATCACCCTTGTTCTTGTAAAGCGGAACCATCGTTCTCGACCTCCATTCTTCGAGCATCTTCTTCGTCTTAAAAATAACATTAAACAGCCCAGTGAGCCACTCCAAACCTACTCGCCTTGCGTTCTTCTAGAATTTCACCCGGATTTCTTCTGGCCCCGTTGCTCTGCCCCTGCACATCTTACGCATCGCCCCTTCCACCTTCTCTACCGTAATCTGCCTACAGTACCCAAATCCCGCCGATTCTCGGAGTGCTCCAACTCGCCCAGCACAATGCGTCTATCCCCCTCCTCGTTCAGTAGTTTGTGGGAGTATGTCTGCCATCTTCTCCTAATAAGTGCCTCGTCCATTAATACTTTGCCATCCTCTTCCTTGATGCACTTGGCTTGGTCTATGTCACGGACCTTCCTATCCCTTGCCTTGGCCAACCGGTACAACTTCTTGTCCCTTCCTTTTCCCCCAAACTCCTTGTACAAGCGAGAAAACACCGCATTTTTAGCCGTCGTAACTACTAACTTGGCCTCTTTCTTTGCCTTTTTGTAACACTCCCGATAAGTCCTTTTTTCCTCCTCGTTTGTACTCTCCACTAGCTTCAAATAAGAAATTTTCTTAGTTTCCACTTTAACTTGGACCTCTCCATTCCACCACCAGTCCCCTCTATGACCCCTAGGAGAGCCCTTCGTAACCCCTAAGACATCTCTAGCATCTACCCTAATGCAATTTGCAGTCGTGGCCCACTTACTAGACGCGTCCTCCATACTCATCCAGGACCTCATAGACAACAACTTCTCCCATAAATCCTGAGCTTTGTCCTTGGTCAAGTCACCCCACTTGATCTTAGGTTGTTTGCACACCGCCCTCTTCCTCCTACTCCTCTTGATCTCCAGGTCCATAACTAGGAGCCTATGTAGGGTCGTGAGGTGCTCACTTGGGATGACCTTGCAATCAGTGCACATACCTTTATCGCATTTCCTGCAGAGAAGATAATCAATCTAAATCTTGCCCATTGAATTTCGGAAGGTGACTAGGTGCTCTTCCCTCTTCGAAAAACTCGAGTTAGCTATAACCAAATCAAAAGCTCTAGAAAAATCCAACAGTGAATTATCTCCCTTTTGAAAATCTGAAGTTCTTGAGCTCTGACCTGATTCAGAAAAAAAAACCTCAGAACGCGGCCTCTGTAACTGTCAGACACTATCAACAGAATATGGTGGCATAGGATCTCCCCGAAAATCCTCAAGTTGTCTAGAAGACCTAGCCCTCTTACGCTAACCCTCATCACGGTCCTCATATTGCTGTCATTTCTGATCCTCCCAATTCTGAGCATTAGCCTAGATGTGAAAAATATCCATACTATCTAGCAGAGCGGCCGTGGAATGTTCATTAATCAGGCGCGGTCCAAGTCCTACCACAAACCGATGCACTCGTTCACTCATCTCAGCCACAATCGAGGGGTCCTACCTCACCAAGGGACCAAACTGGAGACTATACTCCCGCACACTCATATTCCCTTGTTTAAGAGCCAAGAACCTGTCTACCCTTGCCTGACGAATCTTTGCCGACAAGTAATGATGCATGAAAGACCATGAGAACTCTTCCCATACCGTTGGAGATGAATTTGTCCCTCTAGACAATTCCCAAGTTTCATACCACTGAACCGCAACATACCGAAATAGGTAAGAGGCCAACTCTACTGACTCATTTTTGATGCATGCATCATCCTCAAAGTCCTCTGCATCCTATCAATAAAGTATTGCGGGTCCTCATCCTTGTTGGATCCGGTAAACACTGGAGATTCCAGGTTGATGAAGTCTCAAACTCTCGTGCTAATAGCCCTGTCAACGTAACCAACACATGCACCTACCTGGCGTTGATCCTGAGCGGCTACCAATCTAGTCAACAATTGTACTACACTCCGTATATCCATATCCTCATCATGAGAAATAGATGGAGGTAATGGGTTCCTCCTCAGCTCCTCGAGTGCTGGCAAAATCGGAGAACTATGCGAGGGTGTCACACTTCCCCTCGGGGCCTCACTCTGGCCTTTACTAGACATTGGTGCTCTACTCATGCCCTCATCTGCCACTGTTTTACATTTTTGACTACGACTCTGCTCTGTTACACGATCTTGTGTCAAGAAGGAAAGATAATTGGTCCCTAAATGCCTTGTGGCTTCCTGTTTATACAACGTGGTGCAAAACATATTTATAAATAAGACTCTACTAGACACGGCTTGCAGACAACCATATGATAGATCCGCTTTGATACAAAGTTTGTCACAACTCAAATCGGAGGGCCACGACTGGAACCCGGTTCCTACTCAACTGAGCGCAAAGTACCTTATCCTTCTTTACTATAAGACTTGTCACAGGCCATGATAGGCCCCCCCCCCACACACACACACACACACACACACACACACATATATATATATATATATAAGTAACAATATTAGAACTTAACTCACATAACTAATTTAAAAAGATTATATAGATACATAGGGGCCGACAAGGCCGTTGACATGTCATACCTAAAACTATACACATGACACTGTCTTCAAAACCTCTAAGAAAACATGACCCTAATATATAAGTCGGGACATGGCTCCCGATATCCTCGCAAAACAAAATAACATATACAGAATGTGACCCGGAAATACTCTAGGAAGAAGTGGAGCTCACCAACCAAAAGTTGATATCTGGAGGTAGCCTACAGTGGAGGGTCCTCACCTCGTCTATTTACACCTGCGTGACATGAAGCACAGCGCCCCAGGCAAAGGGGCATCAATACGAAGAATGTACAGAGTATGTAAGGCAGAAATGAAACATAATAATAAGATACTATTACTGGGAGGGACAAGAGTCAACCTATAACCTCTAACTTGCCATTGAGGGCCATAACATATAGAATAAGTCCAATCTCGTATATATAAATAAAACTACAATATAATAGTTCTGATTACATTATTCTCGTGACGTTAAATACCCGACTGATCAGTTCACTCCCGACCGACCATACCGCGGTGGTAAATGCATGAATTCCCGACTGCCCATAGCTCGGTGGTAAATGCATAACTGCCCAACCGGCCGTAGCTCGATGGTAAATGCATGACTGCCCCCCTGGCCGTAGCTCGATGGTAAATGCGTAAATTCCCAACCGACCGTTGCTCGTGGTAAATGAAGATGCATATAATACTACATATGTACATTGATATCTTTATTGAATGCCTCAATAGAGAGTTAGGACCATACTTAGGCATGCTTTGAATATTATTTTACAGGAATGAATAACGTAGACATTCTTAACTACTAAGAGTAGAATCATTTATGAAATTACATTATGTTTACATATCTTTACTTGGATCATTCTAAAAGAAGGAAGGATTAGCCTTAACACACCTTTAGTGACGACTTTATCAAAGGCGACGAACTTGGCCTTCTTCACACAAAATTTCAATAAGTGAAAGAAATCAGATCCTTTAACTAGTTACACCAGTAGATAATTTCACTTCTTAAAAGACAGGGGTGCCTTCTTTGTTTCCATTTTTGGTTCATTGCAACATATACTTTATAAAGAAAAAATTGCTAGTTAAAGAAGATTCTCACTTTCAAATTGTTTCCACTTGTTAGCACCTATATATTAGTTTGTCTTAGTAGTGTAAAGTACATATAGGTCCACCTAATTTAATATCCCTTTGGAGTGGATGAGTCATAGTAAGTGATACTAATATACATACACGTATATGACACCTTTACTAAGTATCTTTTTCTTATCCAAACCCTTGATAAGAATGTCCATTTATTAGGTGGGACCTACTAAGCACAATAAATTATATTCCCTATCCCCCTTAATTCTTTCTCATCCATGATAAGTGTAAATAAATAACAAATCCTTGTATGGTAATAAAATTGGGAATTAAAAGTCCTTGTCTCATACTTTAAAAATTATTTAATAATCAAATCATCACATTTCTATTTAAAGAAAATCATAAATTCTTTATAAATTTTAAACTATACTAATATATCATAAACATTATGATATCTAGAAATATATCTTATAAAATTATTGTTTTTCCATACAAATATCAAGAGTATAAATTTTTGTACTATTAATTCTCAAAATGGGTAAAGATAACTTTTATTATGACAAAATAATTTCTAGAAAGGATAAAAACATAACTTTTCTTATGGGAAAGAAACTTCTTTTTTTATAATACATAAAATATTATTTAAAAGTTTTCCCATATCATGTGTTTAACCAAAACTTGTCAAAAAATATTATACTAATAACTTTTGATAATCATATTTATCCAATATTTACAAAAGAATGTTTCTCTTAAAATAAAGTACCATATCAAGGCAATATATAACATTTTTGAAATTCAATAAACTTACGAGGTCTTACATCTATAATTTCATGTACGACCTTAATCTCTTCCAACTAACATGGTTTTACTATGATGCATTCAAACACTAAGGTACGAGGTGTTACATAAACGATCAATATGATCTTTGGAGGGAATGAGATTAACAAGGTCACCTTTTCGGCAGTGAAAAAGATAAAAGTATCAATAACTCATAGTAAAAGACTCTTGAAAGACGATATCACTTTCACGGAGGAGGACACAGACGGATTGTTGTTACCCCACAACGACGCACTGGTAATTTCTTTAAATATGTTAGATTTTAAGATTAAACGTGTTCTAGTAGATTCAGGAAGTTTAGCTAATATCATACAATGGAGAGTATTGGAGAAACTAAACTCACCAGAAGCATTATTCTGGCAATAAATCTTCTTGATGGATTCAACCTTGCGAGCGTGACTACCCGGGGAGAGATTTTGCTGTTCATGAACGCTGAAGGAGTAATGAAAAAAGCACTCTTCGAAGTAGTAGATGGTAACATGGGATACAATATCATCCTGGGAAGGCCATGGTTACACGAGATGAAAGTTTTACCCTCAACGTATCACCAATTTCTAAAGTTTCCAACACCCGAAGGAGTCAAGCAGATAAGAGGTGATCAACCGGCAGCAAGGGAGATGAATGCAATTTCAGTTTTCAGTAGCAAAGAGAAGGAGCACACGACATAGCAATTACAGAATCCGGTACCTCCTCCCGATCTAGAAGAAGTTAGCCCGGGAGTAAAGTCGTCATAACATTATTAGGTGCCGAGATATTTCCAAGTTTTGGAAGAGATAGACACAACGAAGTCCGCGGCGGAGGAACTGGAGCAAGTTGCATTGTTTGAAGAATTCCTAGAAAGAAAATTTCATTTGGGGACAGGACTTCACTCAGAGCTCATGTCTGGTTTTATTGAATTTCTTAAATTTAATGCCAATATTTTTGCATGGTCGCACGAGGATATGACAGGTATCCCGGTGGATGTAGCCATGCACAAGTTGAGTTTGGATCCCAACGTACCTCCGGTAAGGCAAAAGAAATGCCCTATTTCCGAGGCCAGGAATAAATTCATCAAAGAAGAGGTAACCCGCTTGCTTAATATCTGTTCGATTCTAGAGGTAAGATATCCGGACTGGCTAGCCAACGTAGTAATAGTTCCTAAGAAGAACAATAAATTTCGCATGTGTGTAGACTATAAAGATATTAATAAGGTGTGCCCAAAAGACTCATTCCCACTACCAAATATCGATCAAATGATTGATTCCACGGCTAGGAACGAGTTAATGAGTTTTCTCGCTGCTTATTCCGGGTATAACCAAAATCAAGTTAAACCTGGAAGATCAGGAAAAGACTTCGTTTATAATGAATTTTGGAACATATTGTTACAATGTGATGCCCTTCGGGTTGAAAATCGCCGGAGCCACTTATCAACGACTCGTAAATAAGATGTTTGAAAATAAAATAGGAATGACTATGGAAGTTTATATAGACTATATGCTTTTTAAGCCTTTGAATTCAGGTGACCACCTTAAGCATTTTCAAGAAACATTTGACATCCTGAGGAAGCATAACATGAAACTTAATCCTGAGAAGTGTGCTTTTGGGGTCAATCTTGGTAAGTTTTTGGGATTTCAGGTTTCACAAGGGTAATTGAGGTAAACCCTGACAAAATCAAGGCCATATAGGATATCCCGAATCAATTTTCAAACGTAAAGGAAGTCCAAAAGCTCACAGGAAGATTAGCAGCTTTGAGCAGGTTCATTTCCCGGTCATCGGAAAAATGTCATCACTTCTTCACACTGCTCAAAAAGAAAACTAATTTCGAATGGACACTGGAGTGCCATCAGGCTCTAAGGGACCTGACGAAGTACTTATCAAGCCCTCCATTGCTCTCAAAACCAAAAGAAGGTGAAACATTTCTAGTCTACCTCGCGGTTTCAGAAGTTGCAGTAAGTGCAGTTTTAGTCCGAGAGGATGAAGGTACACAATTTCCTACTTATTACGTTAGAAAAATTTTAACGGGAGCAGAAAATCGCTACCCACATTTGGAAAAACTAGCCTTAGCTCTCGTAATCACCGCTCGAAATCTGAGGCCTTACTTCCAATGCCACCCGATATTTATGATGAATACTTTCCCTTTGTGGAACAAACCCGAGCCCTCGGGCAGATTGTCCAAATGGGCCGTTGAAATGAGTGAGTTCGACATAGAATATAAACTAAGGACTGCAATTAAGCTGCAAGTCTTGGATGACTTCGTGGCTGATTTCAGTCCGGTACTACTGCCTCTGGCAACCAAAGAGGCAGTAATGGTGTCGGAATCGATATCGGGGTTTTGGACCTTATTTACGGATGGAGCTTCCAATGTAAAAGGGTCCGGAATCGGAATAGTCTTAATCACGCCTTCGAGGGAAACCTTAAGGCGCCATCAAAATGATCCCTTTAACTAACAATGAAGCAGAGTATGAAGCTTTGATTGCAGGGATCGAATTTGCTTGGGGACTTGATTATGAGGTTTTCGAAATCAAATGTGACTCGCAGCTGGTGGTAAATCAGGTCTACGAGGTCTTTGATAAAAAAGAAGAACGTATGTAACAATATGTGATAAAGGTCCAGGCTCTTTTGACACGATCCCAGGAGCAGTAAATTACTAATATCCAAGGGAGGATAACACATAAATAGATGCATTAGCAAACTTAGTATCATCAACAGAAACAAAGGGATCGGAGTCTGGGACGGTAGTGCAACTGATGAACTCAGACCTAGATATGGATTGTTACTATGAGGTAAGTTCGAGTAGTCTATTTTTGGACTAGAGAAATGAAATAATCGACTATCTTGAGCACGGGAAGTTTCTCGAAGACCCCAAAGCATCACGGGCGTTACGATCCAAAGTTATACATTATAGCTTTAATAGAGGCCAGTTGTATAGAAAATCCTTCCAAGGCCCGCTGGCCCAGTGCTTAGGAGCGTCAGAGGCTAATTATGGCATGAGAGAAGTCCATGAAGGGAGATGCGGAAATCACTCGGACATAGATTGTTTGGTGCTGAAGTTGGTACGGGCAGGATTCTACTAGCCTTGCATGGAACAAGACGCCAAAGACTTTGTACGAAAATGTGATAAGTGCCAACGCTATGCACCACTTGTACACTAACCGACATAACCCTTACATTCGGTTCTGTCCCCATAGTCGTTCATGAAATAGGAGATGGAAATCGTCGGACCGCTGCTATCGGCTCCCGAAAAGGTAAGGTTTCTTTTAATTCTGGCTGACTATTTTTCTAAATGAGTGGAAGTAGGTCTTTATCAGAAGATCCGAGAACACGAAGTGGTTGGTTTCCTGTGGGAAGATATAATTTGCAGGTCCGTAATACCAAAAGAGATAGCATGCGACAATGGGCCATAGTTTATCGGTGCAAAAGTTACAAAGTTCCTCTAAGATTTGAAGATAAAGAAGATCACATCTTGTTACACCCCATATCTTTGTACAAAAGAGTATTCGTAAGCCAATTGATGTAAGCTCAGAAATGAGATCAACTTTGAGAGTACATAAAGTAAGTTAATCATGTTACCTTGGAGATTACAACTATTTAAGATCATGGATAACAAGTACCAATAGGGTTGAAAGGCTAAGAAGCTAAACAAATTGAATAAAATAAGTTTCGTCGAATGTTGACAAGTTGAGAATATTATAATGTGTACTTCTGTGATGAGACTAGGGTGATTAACAATATAAAGAGGTGATGTTATGAGTTATTTTAGTTGTATGATAGTCGTTTTCTATGTTTTTAAGTCAAGCAAGTTATGCAACAAAAGTTGGCAAAGGTCATCACAAGTTACATTCGTAAATGTACTGAAAATTAGGTCAAATGTAGATGCGCTTTCTCCCAATTTACTTTAAACTATGGGGTGATATACCTACCAAATTGAATATCTATGAGCCTAGTTTCTAAACTGTTCGTCAATACGACGTTGGAGTAGAGAGATATTCATATTTTTGCAGGATTGCACCAAGCAACACTCTATGGGACCCACAATGGCAGTTGAGATATATTGAAATATATAAGACGCCTCAACCCCATTTTAACTCATTCATTATCAGTAACTTCAAACCCTAGACATATAAAAACACTCTCTCAAGGTTCTCTCATGATCCAAGACCCAAACAAAGGGCAAACAAGACAAATCAAGTGTCGGAAATCCCGTCGCGCTATTAAGTTTCTTGTTCTTCTTGTTGTTGCTGATTTTTGGGTGGTTCCAGCTCGTGTGGGAGGTTGTTTTAAATGGTTTAAGTTCTGTAAAATTCTAGGGTTTTCATACCAACCCTAGGTTATTTCAAGTCTTGCAAATGGATTGCACCATATTTCAAATCCAAAAGATAGTTCTATTGAAGAACAACACCTCTTTGAGGTTGTGTTGTCATTGAGGATAGTTGTGGGCTGTGTTTGGATGAAATTTCAAGTTGTTTCTACTGGCTAATAATGAGTTGAGTTGTTTGAAGAGTTGCTTGGAAGCTATTAAGGACTCAACGAGGTTAAGGTATGTTAAAGCTAAACCTTCCCTTCATTTTGGCATGATCACATGACGATATATGTTTGATAACGAGACATAAATAGAATTTCATATTCCTAAATTTATGTACATTGGCCTAGTCTCATAAGTTATAGGATTCTCCCTTACCGGGACTTCATATTCAGTTTAGTTTTGTCTTTCTTTCCAACAAGATAGCAAATACTCTCTCTCTCTCTCTCTCTATCTATATATATATATATATATATATATATATATATATAGTATTACAGTATTTTCACCACCATCGAGCTATAATCGATGGGCAGGCCCCTATTGGGCAACCTTTAATCAGATGGTAAGTTATATATCGAGCGTATTGTGGCCGATCGCCTATGAGCGAGCCTATAATGGCCGAGATACAAAGCGTAGTATGGCCGAGTGCCTACGATCGAGTCTACTACAGAAGAGTAGTTACACATACCGAGCCTTATAGGACCAGACAACTATTTTACATACTATATTAAGAGAGTTGAGTTAGTATCAACATGTAAGCATATCTTAATATTATCTTTGATTCCCAGTTATTTTTAGTTATTATATTATCAGTTCAGTTTCAGATTTCAGTTATTCAGTCGACTTACATAATCAGTACATTATTTCATAAGGATGTCCCTTTTGCTGGGGATGCTGCATTTCATGCCTGCAGGTCCTGATAGATAGCTAGATAGACCTTCCAAGAAGAAAGAGTCAAACATCAGCTTGATTGGTAAGCTCCACTTCCTCAGAATTGCTAGGTCTAGACCTTGGAGTCCATTTTATATATACAGGTTTGATGGGTAGGTCGAGGCCTTGTCCCGAACATGGTACAATTCAGTTATCTCTAGAGGCTTGTAGACGAGTCCTTTATATTTTGTATAGCAGTAGATGTTCATAGCGGCTTCGTCGGCCTGCACACACACACACACACACATGTATATATATAGATTTTGGGTATATTTTCCCCTCAGATGAGAGAGACATTATTTTAAGATGATTCAGAATATGGCCTCATCGACCTACGTTGAGGTTTACCCTTCCAGAATTCACAGTTACAGATGTGATGACCCAAAGGGTCATCTTATGATTTAAAATACCATTCCAGGCTCATTAGCCTTAAAAACATTAATTTTATTCACCTCGATTTACGTGTGCAGTCCGAGCGTGAATCCGGAAAGCCTCTATGTGAAAATATAAGAAATAATAATTTTTAGAGTTAAAATTTGATTTTAGTTGGCTTTGGTCAACATTTTGAGTAAACAGACCCAGACCCGTGTTCCGACGGTCCCGGGAGGTCCGCAATAGAATAAGGGACTTGGGCGTATGATCGAAATTGAATTCCGAGGTCCCTAGCTTTAGAAATGAATGTTTGAAGAAAATTATTATACTGATTATAGGAAATAGAGAAATGAATTAATGTTTGAACTCATTGGTATCGAGCCCGTATTTTGGTTTCGGAGTCCGGTACAGGTTTATTGCAATATTTAAGTCCTATCCGTGAAATTTGGTGGAAATCAGAGTTTATTTGACGTGATTCGAACGTCCGATTGAGAAAATAGTGAATTTGAAGTGTTCTTGAGAAAATCATGATTTTTGATGTTAAATTCGTTGTTTTAGTAGTTATTGTTGTGATTTGATAATACGAGCAAGTCCGTATGATGTTTTAATACTTGTGTGCATGTTTAGTTTGGAGCCCTTAGGGCTCTGGGTGAGTTTTGGTAGGCTACGGGGTGTTTCGGACTTATAAACTTCTACTATCATAACTGTTACTGGTGCACTTACTCGTTCCTCTTTGCGATCGCGGAGCATCTCCCTCAATCGCGAAGAGTAAATGCACTGGGGTTCATTTTTTTCTTCGCGAATGTGAAGTCTTGGACACGAACGCGAAGCACTGGAGGGAGTACCCTTCGTGAACGCGGTCTGACTTACGCGAACGCGATGTGTTAATGGACCTGGGGGAAGGGGAGTCCGTTTCTTCTACGCAAATGCGACCACCTGGTCGCGAATGCGATGACCAAAGGCCGCAAAGAATCGCGAATGCAAGCCTACCTAGCCGAACGCGAATTCCATTGGGCCGTAACACTCCACGATCGCAACAGGCCCATCGCGAACGCGATGAAGGCCTGCCTAGCGATTAAAAACAGAACAGTAACACGAGAAAAAGCCATTATTTCATATTTTCAAAATCAAGAAGACCTAGAGGTGATTTTCAATATACAAGTTCTTCCCCAAAGTGTTGGTAAATGTTCTAAACTATTTTCTTTCGATTACCCATTGTTTCTCATCACCTTTCAATTAAAAATCAAGGGTTTTCATGGTAGAAATTGGGGGTTTGGGTAGAATTAAGGAATTTTGTAAAATTTGAATTTAGACTTTGAATTGGGGTCAAATTTCGAAACTAACTACATATTTGGGCTCGGGAGTGAATGTGTAAACAGAATTTGGTCCGAACCCCGAGTTCGGACCAAGCAGACCCGGGCTAGTTTTTTAACCTTTTTGGGAAAAACTTAGGAAAACCATAATTTTTGCATTAAAGTTAGTTCCTTTAGCACTAATTAATGATATTGAACTAATTATGATTAGATACGAGTGGGTTGGAGGTGAATTCGAAAGGAAAATCTGTAATTGAGCAGTGAGTGGCCTGCGAGATTAAGGTATGTGTTTGGTCTATCTTTGACTTGAGCGATTAGGAATCCCCGACTTAAATGCTATGTGAAATTATATATGTGTGGTGTATAGGTGAGGTGAAGAGTACCTATGCGCCAACAAATTATCTGTTTAGCATGTTCCCTTCCTCATTTCCAATTTATTATATTCCTGTCTTAATTGTTTCATGACTATTGATGCTTCCATGTCTACTTGTTTTTGTCCACTTGTTTTGTTAAATATATTGTTTCACTTATTTGAAAGTATTAATTCTTTCTTAACTTTGTTGTGGTACATTAATGGTTGAGCTGGTGGTCTGTGTTTCATGATACATTCCGGTTGGTTTCGCTGTGTAGTATTAATTGGTGAAGTTTCTTAATTTTAAAGCTTTCCATTTACATTAGTGGAGATATATATCTTGTGAAGTATTTTGATTTAAATTGTGAAACCCTTATTATAAATGATGAAATGTAATTGTCTGGTGGGAACGGGTTGCACGCCGCAATAAGGAGTAATAAGAGTGGATAGGTGGGATCGGGTTGCACACCGCAACATGAAGAATAAGACTGATATATATGTTGAGGAGTAATAAGGTGGTCAGATGGGATCGGGTTGCACCCGCAAGAAGGAGTAGTAAGGGAGAATATTCATGTTGTTACTGGTTATTTGATGGAAACTGGCATACACACTATTTTATTTGTTGTTCTTCATATTCTTCTTTTACCGTTATTTAAATTGTAACAAGAAAATTCACGTAAGGATTGGTTATAGCTGAGATATAGAAAGATAGCTGGGTTATTTATTTATTTTATACAAGTTACTGTTTTATTTAGTTTAGTATTTCCATGTTACTTTATTAAACATTGTATACATGTCATATTATAAATACCCCGCTGTAGCCTCGTCACTACCTCGTTGAGGTTAGGCTCAGCACTTACCAGTACATGGGGTCGGTTGTACTGATACAACACTCTACACTTCTTGTGCAGATCCAGGTTCCGCCAGAGTTGATTTCGAGTAGTAGCTGAATATTCGCACAGAGACACGAGGTAGATCTGCTGGCGTCCGCAGATTCCTAGAGTCTTCTCCATATTATTTATCTACTGTTTTATTTAATTCAAAACAGATATATATATTTTATTTCATCCAAATACTTGTAGTATTCTTTAGTACTTCGTGAATTGTGACTCCAAACCCTGGGTAGCTAGAGATTAGTATTAGTTTCGCAGCATAGTACACCATTTCATTTATTATTATTGTTGGTATCCTTTATTGGATTACAATAAGTTTCGTATATGTTTTAATTGATTCAAATGTTGAACCCTCTAACATTGTCTTGCCTAGCAAGTATGGTGTTAAGCGCCATCACGATCCCGACGGTTGGAAATTTGGGTCGTGACAAGTTGGTATCAGAGCACTAGGTTGCCTAGGTCTCACAATTCACGAACATGCTTAATAGGGACTGAGGGATCGGTACGGATACATCTGTACTTATCTCTCAGAGACTGTAAAGTTAGGAACAAACTCATTTTATTTCTACTCTGCCATGCGATTCTTGTTATCTCAGATACTAATTGAACTCTTCTATTCTCTCGCAGATGGCGAGAACACGTGTTTCTTCTTTCGCTGACCAAAAATTAGGTCCTCCAGCAGTAAAACACTCCTACAAGGGGTAAAGACCCAGGCCATGCCAGGGGTCGAGGCAGGGGCAGGACTAAGCCCATTACTCAGGCAGCAACTTCAGCTGCGGAGCCCCAGATAGAGATTGATGAGGGGGATCCAGCCCATACCGTTCCAGACGGACCCATCTCAGGTCCCAGAGGGGTTTATTGCTACCCCGGTGCTTCAGTACGCTTTTTCCCGACTAGTGGGCCTTATGGAGAGTGTAGCCTAGACTGGTGCATTCCTCGTGGCAGCAGCCGTATCTCAGGCTGGAGGAGGGGTTCAGACTCCTGCTACACACACTCTGAAGAAGATTTCTCCTCAGACTCAGACCCCAGCAGCCAATCCAGTTGGGGTAGTTCAGCCAATTGCTGCATCACCACTTATTGATGGGGCAGTTATTTCCTCCGATGCTTTGTGGAGATTGGATAGGTTCATCAAGCTTTTCCCTGTTCATTTCAGTGGTGCCACTTCAGAGGATCCTCAGGAATACCTTGATAGCTGTCATGAGGTTCTTCGGAACATTGTATTCTGGAGACCAATGGGGTCGATTTTGCTGCTTTTCAGATAATGGGTTCCGCCAAAAAATGGTGGAGGGATTATTTGTTGACTAGACCAGCTGGGTCACCTGCCCTTGGGATCAGTTTTTGCACCTCTTCTTGGAGAAGTTTCTACCTATTACTACCAGAGAGGAGCACTGTCGTCAATTTGAGCGTCTTCAGTAGGGTAGCATGACTGTTACCCAGTATGAGACTCGCTTTGTGGATTTGGCTCGACATGCTATTCTTTTGTTTCCCACAAAGAGAGAGAGGGTCAGGATATTTATTGAGGGCCTTGCTCAGCCCATCAGGATGAAAATGGCTAAGAAGAAGGGGAGCGAGATTTCCTTTCGGTATGCGGCCAATGTGGCCAGGAGAGTCGAGATGGTTCTCAGATTGGGAGGTCAGGGGTCAGACAAGAGACCTCGCCATTCTGGTGGATTCAGCGGTGCCTCATTTGGAGGCGAGGTTACTTTTAGCAGAGGCCATTCTTCCAGGCCGTTTCATTCAGCACTTCAGGCATCCCATGGTACCTCAGGTGGTCGTGGTTCTTATATGCCTCCTTCTGTTCAGCCAGTCTATAGCGCACCATGAGCTCCTATCAGAGCACCTCCTTTGCAGAGTTATTATCGTGGTCAGCCGACTCGTTAGGGTCAGCCTTAGTATTAGGAGGGATGCTTTGAGTATGGTGAATATGGGCATATTCGGAGAGATTGTCCAAGATTTTTGGGTAATCAGCTTCAGTACCAGAGTTCTCGTGCCATAGTTCCGGCACTAGCTGCCGCACCACCTGCCCAGCCAGCCAGGGGTAGGGGTCAGGTAGCCAGAGGTAGGGGCCAGATTGTTAGAGGTGGAGTCCAGCCTGCTAGAGGTGGAGGTCCGCCTGTTAGAGATCGTCCCAAGGACATGGTTTAGAGTGGTGGGGCCCAGCCCCGATTGTGTGCATTTCCATGCAGACCTGAGGCGGAGTCCTCCGATGCTGTTATCACAGGTACCATTTCAGTTTGCAATAGAGATGCTTTATTTCTGTTTGATCCGAGGTCTACTTACTCTTATGTATCATCTTATTTTGCTTCATATTTGGTTGTGCCCCGTGATTCCTTTAGTGTCCCTGTTTATGTGTCTACGCCCGTGGGGGATGCTATTGTTGTAGATCGTGTGTACTGCTCGTGTGTGGTCGTTATTGAGGGTCTTGAAACCAGTGTGGACCTTTTTCTTCTTGACATGGTTGATTTTGATATCATATTGGGCATGGATTGGTTGTCGCCTTATTATGCCATCTTGCACTGTTACGCCAAGACAATTACTTTAGCTTTGCCAGGGTTGCCTTGGTTGGAATGTAAAAGGACTCCTAGTCATTCTTCCAGCAGAGTTATTTCTTATGCCAAGGCTCGTCGCATGGTTGAGAAGGGTGTTTGGCTTATTTGGCTCATGTTCGTGATTCTAATGCTGAGGCTTCTTCTATAGATTCGGTTCATGTAGTTCGTGAGTTTCCCGAGGTATTTCCTGCAGACCTGTCGGGGATGCCACCCGACAAGGATATTGATTTTTGCATTGATGTGGCTCCGGGCACTCAGCACATTTCTATTCCTCCATACCAGATGGCCCACCCGAATTGAAAGAATTGAAAGAACAGTTGCAAGACTTGCTTGATAAGGGTTTCATTAGGCTTAGTGTCTCGCCCTGGGGTGCAACGGTTTTGTTTGTGAAGAAGAAGGATGGATCGATGATGATGTGTATAGATTACCGGCAGTTGAACAAAGTTACTATCAAGAATAAGTATCCGTTGCCGAGAATTTATGATTTATTTGATCATCTTTAGGGCGCCAGGGTGTTTTTGAAAATTGATTTGAGATCGAGCTACCATCAGTTGAAGATTAGGGCATCTGACGTCCCTAAGACAGCCTTTCGGACGAGGTATGGGCACTATGAATTTCTGGTGATGTCCTTTGCCTTGACTAATGCCCCAACGACATTTATGGACTTGATGAATCGGGTTTTCAAGCCTTATCTGGATTTCTTTGTAATTATTTTCATTGATGATATTCTAATATACTCCCACAGTCGGGAGGAGCATGAGCATCACCTCCCGATAGCGCTCTAGACTTTGAGGGATAGTCAGTTGTATGCTAAATTTTCAAAGTATGAGTTCTGGTCACATAGTATCAATAGAAGGTATTCAGGTAGATCCTAAGAAGATAGAGGCAGTCAAGAACTGGCCTAGACCCACTTCAGCCACAGAAATAAGGAGCTTCTTGGGTTTGGCGGGTTACTACCATCGTTTTGTGGAGGGGTTCTCATCTATAGCAACCCCAATGACTAAATTGACTCAGAAAGGTGCCCCATTCAAATGCTCGAACGAGTGTGAGGCGAGCTTTTAGAAGCTCAAGACAACCTTGACTTCAGCATCGGTGTTGGTATTTCCATCAGGTTCAGGATCTTTCATGGTATATTGTGATGCCTCCCGTGTTGGGCTTGGAGCAGTCTAAATGCAGAAAGGCAGAGTGATTGCATATGGGTCTCGACAGTTGAAGGTTCAGGAGAAGAATTACCCTGTCCATGACTTAGAGTTGGCAGCCATTGTTCACGTATTAAAGATTTGGAGGCACTATCTCTATGGTGTGCCGTGTGAGATTTTCACGGATCATCGCAGTCTTCAGTACTTGTTTAAGAACAAGGATCTTAATTTGAGGCAGAGGAGATGGTTAGAGTTATTGAAAGACTATGACGTCACTATATTGTATCATCCGGGGAAGGCCAATGTGGTGGCCGATGCATTGAGTAGGAAGACAGTGAGTATGGGCATTCATTCCAATCGGTGAGAGACCGTTAGCTTCAGATATTCAGACTCTGGCCAATCAGTTCGTGAGGTTGGATATTTCTCCCAGCCATGTTTTATCTTGTACAATCGCTCAGTCTTCTTTATTTGAGCGTATCAGAGATCGGTAGGATGATGACCCGCATTTGATGGTCCGAAGGGACACAGTTCGGCACAGTGGTGCCAAGTAGGTTACAGTTGGAGATGATGGTGTATTAAGGATGCAGGGTAGATTGTGTGTGCCTAATATAGATGGGCTTCGTGAGTTGATTCTCGAGGAGGCTCATAGTTCTAAGTATTCTATTTACTTGGGTGCTACTAAGATGTACCAGGACCTGCAGCAGCATTATTGGTGGTGAAGGATGAAGAAGGACATTGTTGCTTATGTGGATCGTTGCTTGAATTGTCAACAGGTGAAGTATGAGCATCAGAGACCTAGTGGCTTGCTTCAGCAGATAGAGATTCCTGAGTGGAAGTGGGAGGTACTACTATGGACTTCGCTGTTGGGCTCCCACAGACTCAGAGAAAGTTCGACGCTGTTTGGGTTATTGTGGATAGGCTGACTAAATCAGCACATGTTATTTCGGTGGCAAGTACTTATACCTTGGAGCGGTTGGCAGAGATATATATTCGAGAGATTGTTCGCCTTCACGGTGTGACCGTGTTTATTATTTCTGATCAAGGTACGCAGTTTACCACACACTTTTGGAGGGCAGTTCAGCGTGAGTTGGGTACACTAGTTGAGTTGAGCACAATATTCCATCCGCAGACGGACGGGCAATCAGAGCGTATTATTCAGATCTTGGAGGATATGCTTCGCGTCTGTGTTATTGACTTTGGAGGTTCTTGGGATTAGTTCTTGCCGTTAGCTGAGTTTTCGTACAATAATAGCTACCAGTCGAGCATTCAGATGGCTCCCTACGAGGCATTATATGGTAGACGGTGTAGATCGCCAGTTGGATGGTTTGAGCCAGGAGAGGCTCGGTTATTGGGTACAGACTTAGTTCAGGAGGCCTTGGACACGGTCAAGATTATACAGGATCGACTTCGTACAGCTCAGTCCAGGCAAAAGAGTTATGCCGATCGTAAAGTTCGTGATGTGTCATTCATGGTCGGAGAGAGGGTATTACTTCGGGTATCACCCATGAAAGATGTTATAAGGTTCGGGAAGAAGGGCAAGTTGAGCCCTAGGTATATCGGGACATTTGATATTCTCGAGAGAGTGGGGAAGGTAGCTTATAGAATTGAATTACCTCTAGGGTTATCCTCAGTTCATCTAGTATTCCATGTGTCTATACTCCGGAAATATCATGGTGACCCGTCCCATGTATTAGATATCAGCTCTGTCCAATTGGACAAGGATTTGACTTATAAGGAGGAGCCAGTAGCCATTTTATACCGATAGGTTCGTCATTTGAGGTCAAAGAGTTACCCATCAGTTCGAGTGTAGTGGAGAGGTCAGCCTGTTGAGGCTGCTACTTGGGAGTCTGATTCGGACATGAGGAGTAGATACCCACACTTGTTCGCCATTTCAGGTACTTTTCTATGTTCGTTCGAGACAAACGTTTGTTTTAGAGCTGGAGATTGTGATGACAAAAAGGGTAATATTATGATTTAAGACACCATTTTGGGCTCATTAGCCTTAAAAACATTAATTTTATTCACCTCTATTTGCGTACACAGTCCGGGCGTGAATCCGAAAAGCCTCTATGTGAAAATATAAGAAATAATAATTTCTAGAGTTAAAATTTGATTTTAAGTTGGCTTTGGTCAATATTTTGAGTAAACGGACCCGGACCTGTGTTCTGACGGTCCCGGAAGGTCCGCAGTAAAATATGGGACCCTGAATTAAATTCCGAGGTCCCTAGCTTTAGAAATGAATTTTTGAAGAAAATTGTTATACTGAATTTTAAAGGAAATAAAGAAATGAATTAATGTTTGAAATCGTTGGTATCGGGACCATATTTTTGTTCCAGAGCCCGGTACAAGTTTATTATAATGTTTAAGTCATATCCGTGAAATTTGGTGGAAATCGGAGTTCATTTGACGTGATTCGGACGTACGATTGAGAAAATAGTGAATTTGAAGTGTTGTTGAAAAAAATCATGATTTTTGAGATTAAATTCGTAGTTTTAGGAGTTATTGTTGTGATTTGCTTGCTCGAGCAAGTCCTTATGATGTTTTTAGACTTGCGTGCATGTTTGGTTTGGAGCCCCGAGGGCTCGGGTGAGTTTTGGATAGGCTACGGGGTGTTTCAGACTTATAAACTTCTGATGTCATAACTCCTATTGGTGAACTGACTTGTTCCTCTTCGCGATCGCAAAGCATCTCCCGCGATCGCGAAGAGTAAATGCACTGAGGGTCGTTTTCTTCTTCGCGAATGCGAAGTCTTGGTCGCGAACACGAAGCACTGGGGGGAATACCCTTTGCGAACGCGGTCTGACTTACGCGAACGCGATGTGTTAATGGACCTGGGGGGAGGGGAGTCTGTTTCTTCTACGCGAATGCGACCACCTGGTCGCGAACACGATGACCAAATTCCACAAAGCATCGCGAACGCGAGTCTACCTACGTGAACGTGAACGTGAAGGCCATTGGGCCGTTACACTACGCGATCGCGATAGGCCCATCGTGAACGCGATGAAGGCTTTCCCATCGATTAAAAATAGAACAGTAACACGGGAATAAGCCATTATTTCACATTTTCAAAACCAAGAAGATCTAGAGGCGATTTTCAATATACAAGTTCTTCCCCAAAGTGTTGGTAAACGATTCTAAATTATTTTCTTTCATTACCCATTGTTTTCATCACTTTTGCAATAAAAAATCAAGGGTTTTCATGGTAGAAATTGGGGGTTTGGGTAGAATTAGGGTATTTTATAAAATTAGAATTTAGACCTCGAATTGAGGTCGAATTTCGAAACAAACTACATATTCGGGCTCAGGGGTGATTGGGTAAACAAAATTTGATCCGAACCCTGAGTTTGGACCAAGCGAACCCGGGGTCGATTTTTTAACTTTTTTTGGGGAAAACATAGGAAAACCATAATTTTGCATTAAAGTTAGTTTCTTTAGCACTAATTAATGATATTGAACTAATTATTATAAGACACGAGTGTGTTGGAGGTGAATTCAAAAGGAACAACTGTAATTGAGCAGTGAGTGACCTGCGAGATTGAGGTAAGTGTTTGGTCTAACTTTGACTTAAGGGATTAGGAATACCCGACTTAAATTCTATGTGAAAATATATGTGTGGGGTGTATAGGTGAGGTGAGAGTACCTATGTGCCACCAAATTATCTATTTAGCATGTTCCCTTCCCCGTTTCCAATTTATTATATTCATGTCTTAATTGTGTCATGACTATTGATGCTTCCACGTCTACTTGTTTTTGTCCACGTGTTTTGTTAAATATATTGTTTCACTTATTTGAAAGTATTAATTGTTCCTTAGCTTCGTTGTGGTACATTAATGGTTGAGCTGGTGGTCGGTGTTTCATAATACATTCCGGTTGGTTTCGCTGTGTAGTAATAATTGGTGAAGTTTCTTAATTTTACAGCTTTTCGTTTACATTAGTGGAGATATAAATATTGTGAAGGATTTTGATCTAAATTCTGAAACCCTTATTATAAATGGTGAAATGTGATTGTCTGGTGGGAGGGGGTTGCACACCGCAACAAGGAGTAATAAGGGTGGACAAGTGGAATTGGGTTGCACGCCGCAACATGATGAATAAGGGTGATATATATGTTGAGGAGTAATAAGGGTGGACAGGTGGGATCGGGTTGCACGCCGCAACAAGGAGTAATAAGGGAGAATATTCATGTTGTTACTAGTTATATGATGGAAACTGGAATACCCACTGTTTTATTTGTTGTTCTTCATATTCTGCTTTTACCGTTATTTAAATTGTAACATGGAAATTCACGTAAGGATTGGTTATAGCTGAGATCTGGAAAGATAGCTGGGTTATTTATTTATTTACTGCAAGTTACTGTTTCATTTAGTTTAGTATGTCCTTGTTGCTTTATTAAACATTGTATACATGTTATATTATAAATACGCCGCCGTAGCCTCGTCACTACCTCGTCGACGTTAGGCTCAGCACTTACCAGTACATGGGGTCGGTTGTACTGATACTGCACTCTGCACTTCTTGTGCAGATCCAGGTTCCATCAGAGTTGATTTTGAGTAGTAGATGAATATTCGCACGGAGACACGAGGTAGATCTGCTGGCGTCCGTAAATTCCTGGAGTCTTCTCCATATTATTTATCTACTGTTTTATTTAATTCAAAACAGATCTATATTTTCTTTCAGCCAAATACTTGTATTATTCTTTAGTAGTTCGTGAATTGTGACTCCAAACCCTGGGTAACTAGAGATTAGTATTAGTTTCGCAGTATAGTACACCATTTCATTTATTATTATTGTTGGTATCCTTTATTGGATTACAATAAGTTTCGTCTATGTTTTAATTGACTCAAATGTTGAACCCTCTAACATTGGGTTGCCTAGAAAATATGGTGTTAGGTGCCATCACAATCTCGACAGTTGGGAATTTGGGTCGTGACAACAGAGTGATACGCTCGGGCCGAGTATGGCTCCGGGTGCCGGCCACGCCTCTTCCCAGGTTCGGGGCGTGACAAACTTGGTATCAGATCAGTTCTGTCTTTGGGATTCTACAAGTTATGTCTAGTAGAGCCTTGTTTATAGATGTGGTATACACCACAGTATATAAACAGGAAGCTACATGGTATTTAGGAGTATGTTACCCTTCTTTCAAATCCACACCGTGCTATAGAACTGAGCCATAAGAGTTTGATCCAAGACTTATGTTTAC
Source organism: Nicotiana knightiana (assembly GCA_005239525.1). Classification (NCBI taxonomy): domain Eukaryota; kingdom Viridiplantae; phylum Streptophyta; class Magnoliopsida; order Solanales; family Solanaceae; genus Nicotiana; species Nicotiana knightiana. Next base: position 183,824 of record ML438074.1, on the reverse strand, counting down.
TAATAATATAGAGATGCTTTCAATTTGAAAATTACAACTATCAAGAGAGCTAAAAATGCGGCAGGTAAGGGAATTAGTAGAGAGAGAATTCTTGGCGACGTGGCCCTGTTGAGGCCCTATTAGATCGTGCATAATAGATGATGCACTCTAGTATAGTACAGTGTGATATGGATACAAGAACGTTCTGAAATATCAGAAGACATGTAGTGGAATTCGAGAAGGGATAAATATTTACTTTAGTATGACTCCCGCCCCTAGTAAAAAGATAATAGTAGGCGACCCAAAGAGCCTGTGAGATGAAGAAAGGGGAGATAAAAGTGAAGGAATGTTTTTTTGAATTTTTTAGGATAAGGTACTGAACAAAGATATTAGCAGGAGAATAAGAAGAGAGTAAAGGAAGCATTACGAGTAAGATATGATAAAAGGGTGGTAACGGTAAATCATAATATGACAATATTACATAGTCTATAGTCAAGTAAAGGAAAAGTCAAGAGGTGACATGCCTTGAGACTATAAAAGAGTAGACTATAAAAGAGTATAAGCCATAAAATCATATCCTCATTTTGAGAAAATGAGTTGGCGACCCCAACGTAATTACCAAAAGGCTAAGTTAGACCCCCCGGAGTAATAGAAATCAACATAGGCTAGTAAACAAGAAAAAAAAATCGAACATGATTTAGGAACCAAAGGATTCGATAATAGTCTGCACCATAACAATTTTAGAAATCGTGTTACGAAAATGATAGAATGGACAACGGAAGAATAACCTTTAAAGGTCATTCAGGAAGACACTATAAGCACATAATTTTTGACCCCCATATTTGTTTTAGTATTCCTAGTATTTTTAATTTATTTGAGTTAACTTTAATTTTCTAGAATTTTAGTCCATTTTTATCTTAATTAAGACTTTTGAAAAAATATAAAAAATAAATAATTAAAAGCACAAAAATAGTTTTACTTTGTCTTATTTTATATTTAAGCCAAGGTCATTAATATTTTTAGAACAATTAAAGTTTTGGGTTAGGATTTTCAGATTAATCAAAAACCCAAGTATATTTAGCCCAATTTTGAGCTACTTAAGCCCAATCTTCCCTTAGACTACACAAGCCCATCGGATTTTTTGAACCCTAAAAAACCCTACTATTAAAAATCTCTCACCCTCATCTTTCTAAAATAAAAAAACGGCCCCCGTCTTCTTCACAAAAAACATAGCAACGACACCTCCCAAAAAAAGGGGAGATCCTCCATCGCCATTCCTCTCTTAACTAAGAGACAAGATCTAATCTATCATCCCCAAAAATTGAATGAACAACCAACCACCCCCATCTTCCTTAACCTAGCTGGAAACCACCCAGCCACACCCCCCATCGCCGGAAACCATCCAACGAACTCGTCGAAAACCAACAGCAACAGCCGCCCTCACACCCCAACATCCAGACACCTCTCTCATCTCGCATCTGTCGTTTCCCCACCAGCTAGACCACCCTTCAACTCCAAATCATAGCCAACTTTGAGGATCTGAAAAATCTAGTTCTTGTTTGTCAAAAATAGAGTTTAAGTTGAGATGGGTTTGAGGTCGTCACTGTCCGTCGAGGTCCAGAATTGTGGTTCGTGGTTTCTAATCGAGTTTGACTACCATTTCGGGTTTGGTCGAAGTTGTGGGTTTCCTTTGTTCGTGTAATTACCGGAATCTCTTTACTAATCGAAAACTTTCCTTTCTCAGGTTCGATTCTTTACTATTAAATTTTCTCTAATTTTCTTATGGTGAATCTAGCAATAGAAGAGCCATTCTAAGATGGGTTAGTTGGTATTCTGCTTTTAAACACTTACCTCCAGAACTATAGGTAAATGACAGTTGAGATTTGTTTAATTTCCTTGGGGTTTGTTCCCTGCTCTGTTCTTGGCATTTCATTTAGTCTTATTTAACAGATCTTTAGGATTGAGTGAATCTATTTTGTGTTGAAGTTGCATCTGAAAGGCAAAGAATTTTGATTGACGAGCACCATGATTGTGTTTGATTTTAGTCAAATAGGAGCTTGATAAATAAATTATCATGATTATGTACATGTTCGTGTGACACAGTTAAGATTTTCAAAATTAAAACCAGGTTATGTGTTCGCGCAACTTTGGATGAAACAATCTTAATAATAATAAAACGTTATTAATTGTATACACGTTTGCGTGACACGAGTACGATTTAAAAATGAATATTCGTAGAAAATGTTTTAGGAGCGACTTAATCTATCATCGTGATTGTGTACACGTTCGTGTGACATAATTGCGATTTTCAAAATAAATCAAGGTACGCGTTCGCGTGACTTTGGCCAAGCTTTCTTAAATAATTAAGCGTTGTGAATTGTGTACACGTACGTGTGGCATGATTCTTGACGCGCCAAACAAAAAGTGTACACGTACGCATGACCCATTTTCAAAGATAATTCTGTAATTACGGATAACCAAACAAAATGAATAAACGTGCGCGTATTTCGTTTCAAATTTAAAAGAGGTAAAAGGTAAAACACATATAGGTTCTAAAACATGTAATTAAACAATTTAATTAAGCCATGTATGATCAAAGCGACCGTGCTAAAACCATGGAACTCGGGAATGCCTAACACCTTCTCCCGGGTTAAGAGAATTCCTTACCCGGTCATCTGGTTTCGTTGACTTTTAAACAGAGTCAAATTTCCTTGATTTGGGATATAAAATAAACCAGTGACTTGGGGCACCATATAATTATCCCAAGTGGAGACTCTGAAATAAATAAATAATCCCATTTTGAATAATGTCACTTAAATTGGAAAAACTCCCCTATCCCCCTCGGAAAAAAAAAGGTGTGACAGCTCTAGCGACTCTGATGGGGATCGAACCCAGAATATCTAGTTCAGGGTTCAAGAATTCGAGCTTGTAATGTAATATGTACTTGGCTTTATTTTTTGTTGATATTACTGTGTTTTTGGGCCTAATGTGCTAATTACCGCTCATTTACCACTTTGATATAATTTGAATTATATTAAACTGCCTTCTTACGCCTCCCTTCTGAGTCTTCTAAAAATATGGTGCACACGTACGTGTGGCCCACTTTTCTATTAGAGGTCGTACCAAATAGAACGAGGATGGATCAGCCACTAGGCCGGGTAGACTTTCGTGCTCCTGGTACGTTGCTCCCACATCGGCTCAAGTTGTCCGCTTGGGTAAGCCATGTCCAGAACACATCCTGTAACGACTCGACCAGCCGTTTTGAGCTCTAACGCGTCGTTCAGTGGTTTGAAGTTGTGAGCAACTCCATTTAAGGTATTATGACCCGTGAGCGTGGTCGCAATTGAATTCCAGGAAGTTTAGAATTTATTTGGAAAGAAAAATTCTCATTTCAGAAACCTTAAGTTGGAGAAATCAACTAAGATTGGAATTTTGAGTAAACGACCTCCGAATCAGGATTTGAAGGTTCCAGCAGGTTCGTATGATGATTTCAAACTTGGTTGTATGTCTGGATCGGGTTTTGGATAACCCGGGAGCGTTTCGGCGTATATTATGGAAGTTAGCATTTTAGAAGAATCTCATTGATTTGGGCTCGAAGTGCATTTCAGTGTTGTTGATGTCCGTTTGGGATTCCGAGTCTGGGAATAGCTCCGTATAGTGATTCTAGAATTAGGAGCATGATCGAAAGTGAATTTGGATGTCCGTAGGTCATTTTGGGGTCAGTTGGCTAAAGATAGAAAATTTGAAGGTTTTTGAGAAATCCGACCGGAAGTGGAAGTTTTGATATCGAGATCGGAATGCGATTCCGGAAGTTGGAGCAGGTCCATAATGTTGAATATGAATTGTGTGCAAAATTTGAGGTCAATCAGACGTGATTTGATAGGTTTCAGCATCGGATGTAGAAGTTGGAAAATTCTAAGTTCATAAAGTTGGGATTCTGGTAAGATTCGTGATTTTGGCGTTGCTTGATGTGATTTGAGGGCTCGAGCAAGTCCGTGTCATGTTTTGGGACAGGTTGGTGTGATTGGACGGGGTCTCGGGGGCCCCGGGTGGACTCCGGGTGGTTAACGGATCAATATTTGAAGTCGGAGAAGGCTGAAGGTTGCTGTCATCTGGTGTAATCGCACCTGCGAGGCTTTGACCGCAGGTAAGGGCACCGTAGGTGCGAGTTCTGGGCTGGAGCTGAGGAGGCCGCAGGTGCGGAAGATGGGTCGCACCTGCGGAAGCGTAGGTGCGAAGTATGGACCGCAAAAGCGAGAAATGATTGGTTGAGTCAGAGCAGCACCTGTGATGGAATTTCCGCAGGTGTGGAGCCGCAAGAGCGGATATTGGACCGTAGGTGCGAAAGAGGCCTGGGCAGAATGTTTTAAAGACAGGTTTATGTTATTTCTCATCCATTTTTTCATTGTCATGGGCGATTTTTGGAGAGCATTTCAAGGGGGATTCTCGTCAGGCATCAAGGTAAGTAAACTCCTTCCGTTTGTTAGATGAGTACAAGATTATATGCGTGGTTTATGCATGGAAATTGGTAGGAAATTGGGAATTTTTTTGAAGAAACCTAGAAAATTTAAATTTGGAATTTAGCCACGAATTTGAGTATGGAATGTAGAGTAAATTGCATGATTGAACTAGTAGGACTATGCGTAACATGTATCTTAAAGAATTTCAGATTTTCGGGCACGTGGGTCCGAGGGAATTTTGGTCATTTCTCCGAGCGGGGTTGGGAAAGTATATAATCTGAATTTGTTGTGAGTATTAGGATGAATTTTCATTCCTTTTCCATTATGTTGTAGTTTCGAAGCGTTGTGCGTCCGTTGGAGTCATCGGAAGGGCTTGGAAATCGGTGTTGGAATTTAGGAGAGAGGTAAGTCTCATTTCTAACTTTGTGGGGGAGGGGAATTGTCCCCCTAGGTGAATTAATTAAGTATGTGCTATTGTCTTCGGGGGCTACGTACGCACGAGGTAACGGGAGTCCGTGCGTAGCTACTACTATGCCATGTCCGGGGTAGCCTAGGACCCACTAGCATTCCCTACCTGTTGTACCTGTGATCTTGTCTGTGATGTAAAACTGCTAAGATAATCGAAATTGTAATATAATGACTAAGGAATATTTGAGTTTTTTTCTAAATCATCAAAAAGGAGAATTTATTTCCTTCGCGGGAAATTGTATTTCCGAATAAGGTTGTGTTATTACACGTTACATAAAACTCGGCAAGTGAATTTCGAAAAAGGGATTTAAATACTATTTGTGATTTTCAAAAGAGAAATCGGTCATTTACTTGAGTATTATTGTTCCCGACGTATTCGAGGTGGATTGTTGATTGTGCATGTCTGCATGTGACTGCTTTGCAATTTACATTCCGCGAGCGGAGTGTTATTTCCCTACTCATGGGAGCAGGACGTATGCCACGACGGGTTTAGAATGCACTTTTGGTACGGACTGTTCGATCCTCGGTAGTGCATAGTTATGATTATTATATTGAGAGTGCACTCTTGGTACAGGCCGTTCGATCCTCGGCAGTGCATAGTTTTTATTATTATATTGAGAGATGCACTTTTGGTACGGGCCGTTTGATCCTCGGCAGTGCATAGTTATGATTATTATATTGAGAGGTGCACTTATGGGACAGGCCGTTCGATCCTCGGCAGTGCACTGAGAGGATTATTATATTGAGAGATGCACTTTTGGTATGGTCCGTTCGATCCTCGGCAGTGCATAGTTATGATTATTATATTGAGAGATGCACTTATGGAACGGGCCGTTCGATCCTCGACAGTGCACAGAGAGGATTATTATATTGAGAGATGCACTTTTGGTACGGGCCGTTTGATCCTCGGCAGTGCGTAGACATGAGTATTTTATTGAGAGGTGCACTTTTGGTACGGGCCGTTCGATCCTCGGCAGTGCACAGAGTGATTATTATATCGGCTTAGGCCGGTTGTTCTTATCCCGTATGCGCATGTTAAGCTGTTAAATGTTTTTCTACATGATTTTGAAGTGATAAGATATTTGGGAGAAAATAAAAAGGCAATTGTTTATTTAAGATATTTGGAAAATAATGAGAAAGTGGTATTTGTTGTTTATCTCCAGTATTTACTTGGAGTTTAGTGCCTTACATACATGCTGCTTTACTGCCTTTACATGTTTATCGTGTTCGTTTCACCCTGTTAAATAAATCGCTGGCCCTTAGTGAGTGTCTAATTCGATCTCTCGTCACTACCTCTCTGAGGTTAGGCGGACGACTTACTGAGTACACATTGTTTTTGTACTAGTGCTACACTTGCTGTGCATTTTTATGGCACATGTACTTTCATAGCAATGTGGAGGATTCAGAGACTTAGGCGAGCTGCATCATCCGGAGGCGATCCGCAGCTGACAGAGTCTCCTTCGTACTGTATCTATTTCATTTAAATTTCCTTGTCCAGTTTTATTTCGGACAGGCTTGTAATGATTGTTGAATTCTTAGAAATTTCTCATGTACTTGTGACACCGGGTTCTGGGATATGTGTTGGGTTATAATTGCTTAAGTGTAATCTTTAAACCATTATTTTAATTAACATACATTTATTTGGTTATTATGTAATAAAGTGAACGAAAATGTTTTCATAAATGTTCAAATCGAAAAGTTATTTCAATTAATTAATGATTTGGCTTGCCTGACATTGATGTCCGGCGCCATCACGACCTTAGGGATTTTGGGTCGTGACAACATGGTATCAGAGCGCTAGGTTCCCGTAGGTCTCACGAGTCATGAGCAAGTGTAGTAGAGTCTTGCGGATCGGTACGGAGACGTCTGTACTTATCTTCTAGAGGCTACAAGGCTATTAGGAGTACTTCCCTTCTTTATTCTTTATCGTGCGAGTTGATTCCTTTGAGGCTTATGCCTATGTCCATTCCTTCTCAATCTTACGCGTCGCGAAGTGCTCGCTATGGATCAGGAATTTGAGGAATGGAAATGGTGCTACGAATGTAATCCGAGATGCTTCCATGTGTAATTAGTCGTGGCTATTGTTATGGCCCTGCAAAAGGGTAAGATGTTGTTTCAGCTCAGTAGCGATGTTTTTGGGAGCCTTAAGGCTGTGCTCAGGTAGTGATGATGTTAGCAATTGATTGTCGCGCGGTGTCGTTATTATGATAGAATGCTTGCCCGTATGTTGGGGTGATGAATGGTTTGAAGGGAGGTCTTCTCCGAGTTTGGTTTCGAGATTTTGGTGTTTTGTCCCGGTAAGGGGAAAGGCATTTAGATTCTGAATGGTCTGGTTGGAGTTGATAAAGTAGGAAGACTTGGTGTCTTCAAATGAGACGGGGTATGCACCGGCGACGTGTGGTTGTTGTCTTTGATCGAGTGGAATTTGTTAAATTTTTCGGTGCTATGGTTTCTTCGGTTGCGGGGGGTCAGAGTATTGAGAGGAAGCATTGAAGAATGTGGTTGGCAAAGGTTGATCCTGAAGTGAGGCTAGGCGGTGGTTCCATTTCTAAGAGGCCAAGTGTAAGAAGCGGAAGTCGAGCAGTCGTAAAATGGGGGAGTCCCACCATCATCACTTGGGTCGTAGGGTTGTCTTCGCATAGGGTCGCGGATTGTCGGCGTGTTGGCAAGTTATTTCAGCTAAGGGAAAGGAGTAAGATGGTAATTGCGGGTGGGATTTGATGAATATGTGCAAAATTTGGCGCTGTCGGGCCAGGGTTCAGGCAACAGTATGATCAAGAGTCGAGCTTTTGCAGACTAATTTCTGAGAAAAAAAAAGGATGGGTGGAATATTCTATGATACGTAGGCAAACCTCATCGATTCCGGCTCCAATTTTCAAAAAAAATTAAAAAAAATATTTTCTTTTAATTTCATTCTTTAGAAGTCTTTCCTTAAAAAAAAAGAAAAAAAGAAAAAACAAAAAGTATTTTCTTTTTATAAGTCTTTCATTCGAAAAAATAAAAAAAATCAAATAAAAACAATATTTTTCTAACATCTTTAGAAGTATTTCATTAAAAAAAAAATCAATCAAAATCCAAAAAATATGTTTTTCTGTTCTTTAGATATCTTTCTCCTAGAAATTAAAAAGAAAGATGAAAAATAATACAAATCAAAATCCAAAAAATATTTTCTTACCTCTTAGAAGTCTTCATTTCAAACATTTAACAAAAAAAGAGCCTAAATTATGTTCTTCTTTTAAAGCCTTTCCTTCAAAAATTCAGAAAAATATATATGTCCGAGTTTTATAAAAGTAAAAAAAAATAAAATAAGAGTTAGCTTATTTGCTTATTCCTAATCTTCCCGAACTACGCAAGATCCGATTCATACGGCGTCATGATACGTAGGAAATCAACATCGGATTCGATCATAGCCATAAACAAACTGAGTAAAAAAAAAGAGAAGAAAGAAAAAGAAAGAAAAGAGTGACAGAAATAACAAAGAAAACAAAAAAAGAAAAGAAAAGAGAAAGCAAGTGTGAAAAATCCAAAAAGAGAACTTTGTGTCTAGTTTGACAAAGAAAATCACGGAAAGTTTTTGTGAATATGATGTCAAATGGTAAGAGCAAGCCGCTAGGGTAAAGCTTCAAATGGACGAAGCAGAAATGGTTACGGTCTTCCGACAGACCTAAGAGGCGGACTACTTCCAGAACATGATGTCCGCTATGGGTAAGCCGTTCGTTGAGGCTATCAAATTGGGGAAATGGTCGAAAATGGTTTAAAAACATGCCGAATCTTGAGTCATGATTTTTTTAAGGCCACATCACAGGCTGCTCAGAATGGTTCGGAGGGTTTGATGAACAGAAATGTGAGAGAAGAGGGAGCCATGATTGCTTCGAGCTCGAGGGGTCCTCGCATGACATTCAACCAATCATATATGCTACCTAAGGTCCCACCACACTATTACCCCCTTCAAGATGCTTCTTATGCCGTGGCACCGCCTCCCTATGCGGTGATGAACGCGCAATCTTGCACGCGGCCACAACATTACACACAAAATTGAGCTCCACCTCCCAGAAATGCCCATCCTTACCAAGCTCCATATAATCCCCAATCATATGTTTCCCAATAAAATCCTACCCCAAGAGAGCCTATCAAGAGGAACCCGTTCACCCCTATTGGTGAATCATATTCAAGTTTGATTCAAAAGCTAATCAGGCTAGGTCTTCTACAACCAGTGGCCCAGAACCGACCGAACCCTGAGTCCCCCTCGCACCGGGCTGATGCTAGATGTGAATACAACTCAGGAACCGTAGGGCATGACACTGAAGATTGTTGGACCCTTAAAAGAGCAGTGGAAGACCTCATCGATGTCCAGACAATAGTTCTTACAGGTGAAGAAGACCCTAATATGATGAACAATCCCCTGTCTGCTCACACTGGGCCAATAGTTGGAATGATTTGTGAGGGTGAATAATTGATCTGGCACTGAAGTCCATTGCAGCCATTGCCGAGACAGGAGAAAATACAAAAACAGTCACCAATCCTGAAAGTTTTCCCCACCAGATGGGAGTCTCGGTAGCCAGTCTTGCTATCCTTTCTGCGTCCGGATTATCTCAGGGTGTGATCCAGATGTTTTACTTTATTGTCTTACTTTCCAATGTAAATCCTTCTATATTTAAACTTAAAAAAAATAAAAAAAAAATCAAATGGAATTAATATTTCATTTTCCAGGAATGTCTCTTTTCTTAATCTTATCTCTTTTATGATTCTACTTTCAGTTCTGTTAAACACAGATTTCAACAACATGACATGCTTGCGGACTTCATGCCCAGATCCTAAAATGCTGCCAGACTTCAAAATAATGAATCAAGAATCAGAATGCAATGAAGATAAGTTTAAGGAAAAAAAATAAAGAATCAGAACAGCTAAAGAAAATTGGTTCCAGATTAGATTGGCCTATATAGTATAACGAGGTGTACTGCCAAAAGAGAGCGTTATACCTGGGAAACATCGAAGGAAATGTACCTAAAACAACCGTCAACGCAGGTGCAGTCAAAAGGTACTATATTTGATCCTCCATATAGTATTAGTGCTCTCCGGTTGAGATGACGAAGTCTTTCATTCTCATTACCCAAACACCATTAACCCTTTTGTAAACCCTTTGATCCGTTTACTCTTTTTTGATTACCCTCTTTGGAATCTGAAAGTGTTATTAAAAAAAAGGGAAAAGTAAAGGAAAATGACAAAAAAAGAGAAAAGAAAACAAAACAGAGGAAAAACAAAAGTGTCCTGAACTATGTTCGACTTGATTCCAAAAGGATATGTAGGCAGCATCTCTCTGGGGTTCAGTCACACCAAAACAAAAACCCAAATTCCCCCAAAAGTGAAACTGGGGCAGATGTTATAATGTTTCGGCGATGGTTTCGCCTGAAAGGTTCCAAAGTTGTAATTAAATTAAAATTCTTTTTACCCCAAATCTTGTTCAAGTCCTTCCAATCAATCGGTAAAGATATTCAAAATTGGAGGATACAGTTACTTAGATCTGATAAACCAAATGAGAGAAATAAAATGAGAGAGTCTTGTCGGTGAAAACCCTAACGGACACCGTAAGGCGATGGTAAGCAGAGAAATTGAAAATGAGAGAGCCTTGTTAGTGAAAAATTCCAAAGATCACTATAAGGTGACGATGAGAAGATAAATGAGAGAGGTTAGCTGGTGAAAACTCGCAAAGGACGCCACTGATCGAAAAGAGGATCCTCACAGCCATCGGCATCGATGGAGTCCTGGCAAGGTTTCTCGAATTTTAAGGCAAAAGTTGGGATGAATTTCTGAGAGTCGGCCGGTTTACACAGATCATGCATCTAGTCCAAAAGGCATTTCATGTTCATTAAAGTCCGCATATACTCCAGATAATCCCTTCTTTCCTTTCCCCGAAACGGATACCTCTTGTCTAAATTCATTGTCCATTCCATTGTATGTTTTTCTTTGAATCCTTTTCGGTCTAACTTTGTTCTGAAACTAAGATAAAGAAAGGATGGTAATACTGATTTACAGGGTTCTCATTTGATACAAGCTCATATGAAAAAGGCACCCAGCCTCGGTAGGGGCATCAAGTCAACCTCGACTGGCCATGGCGGCCGATGCTTCGAACTCAAAGCTCTTGGAAGGAGAAAATCAAATTGAAGTGCCTATAAAGGAAAATAAAGTTGAAAAGGTTGAGTCCCACGTGGCTAACTGTCTCGGCAAGGTTTGAAATCAGGATACCCTGAATGCTCTGAAATTAAAGTTGGAAGAAAGAATCCAGAAATAAAAGGCCTATGAAGGCGAAATAAAGTTGGAAAAGGTTAAGTCCCACACGACTAGCCGTTGCAGCAAAGTTTGAGGAGCCAAAAGTTCCCCAATGCTCCAAAGTTTAAAATTAAAAAAAAAACAAGTCAGAAGTGAAAGGACTACAAATGTAAAATTAAAGTCGAAAAGGTTGAGTCCTACGTGACCAACCATCATGGCAAAGTCTGGAAAGGCCAGAGGTTCTCCAGAGTAAAAAATGCAATTGGTATTCAGGAAACAACCAGTTGCAGATGAAAGGGCCGAGATCAAGTGGCTGAAATAATCAAGGCCACAAAACCAACCACCGTTTCAATCTGACAAATTGTTCTTTGTTTGAAAAAAAATAGGAAACAGGTGAAAGCGAAAAGCAACCTTGTAAGAAGCAGGTGCAACCAAAAGAAACTGTGCAAGGGCTAGAAACAGCTTTGCAACAACAACTCCAAAAAGGGAAGTCTCCTCCAAAATTATTTTTCGCATTTACTCATTCTCTGGAAAAAATAATGATGATGAAAATGATAAAAAAAACCCAAATGAAACAAAGAAAAAAAGATAGAAAAGAAAGAAAATTCCAAATAATGGTAGTATAGGGTCTCCAATCCCTAGCGGCATTTTCCAACATAAGGTCTCCACTCCCAGTTGATTTTGTTTTAGACATAGGGTTTCTACTCCCTAGTCATTTTTCCAACATAGGGTCTCCACTCCCTAGTTGATGATTTTCCAGCATAGGGTCCCCACTCCCTAGTTGATTTTATTTTAGACATAGGGTCTCCACTCCCTAGTCTCTTTTCCAACATAGGGTCTCCACTCCCTAGTTGATGATTTTTCAACATAGGGTATCCACTCCCTAGTTGATGATTTTCCAACATATGGTCTCCATCCCCTAGTCTCTTTTCCAACATAGGGTCTCCACTCCCTAGTTGATGTTTTTCCAATATAAGGTCTCCACTCCCTAGTTGATGGTTTTCCAACATAGGGTCTCCACTCCCTAGTTGATGATATTTTAGACATAGGGTCTCCACTCCCTAGTTGATGATTTTTAGACATAGGGTCTCCATTCCCTAGTTCTTTTCTAACATAGGGTCTCCACTCCCTAGTTGATGTTTTTAGACATAGGGTCTCCACTCCTTAGTCACTTTTCCAACATAGGGTCTCCATTCCCTAGTTGATTTTTATTTTATACATAGTGTCTCCACTCCCTAGTTGATTTATTTTAGACATGGGGTCTCCACTCCCTAGTCGTTTTTCCAACATAGGGTCTCCACTCCCGAGTTGATTTTATTTTAGACATAGGGTCTCCACTCCCTGGTTGCTTTTCCAACATAGGGTCTCCACTCCCTAGTTGATTTTATTTTAGACATAGGGTCTCCACTCCCTAGTCGTTTTTCCAACATAGGGTCTCTACTCCCTAGTTGATGATTTTATTTTAGACATAGGGTCTCCACTCTCTAGTCGCTTTTCCAACATAAGGTCTCCACTTCCTAGTTGATTTTATTTTAGATATAGGGTCTCTACTCCCTAGCCGCTTTTCCAACATAGGGTATCCACTCTCTAGCTGATGTTTATTTTAGACATAGGGTCTCCACTCCCTAGTCGCTTTTTCCAACATAGGGTCTCCACTCTAGTTTATTTATTTTAGACATAGGGTCTCCAGTCCCTAGTTGATTTTATTTCAGACATAGGGTCACCACTCCCTAGTCTCTTTTTCCCAGGGTATACCGTTCTGACCTTTTTATTACTTTCAATAATGAAGTAGTATAGAGTTTTGTTACAATAGCTCACGAAATTTTCCTAGTGCAAACTGGGAGAGAAAAATTTCGTTCGTTCGTTCATTTTTTTTGGTGTCTGAGCAGGTTATACCTTGAGGCACAGGGTTCGAGATGAACAAAATAAGACGTCTCGATCTAAAGAAAAGAAAAGAAAAGAAAGAAGTGAAATCCAAAGTGCAGAGGCGGAGAAAAGATGTGGACTTCTCAAGACATGACTGAATCCTCAAGCTCTACATGTCCCATCTTGATCCGAAGAAGTCGTGGAAGAGTGAATCAGCAGTTGTAGCTAGTAAGCATCAAGGTTTAAATTAAAGTCTGCATGAAGAACCATTCAAGACTCAAGATCAAGCTTCAGAAGACTTATAGATAGGAATCTTGTAACTCATAGCTGATAGGCTTGTTTAGTTCTTTTACATTTTGATTTTGATGTAATAACGGGACCCGGACTGGAGCCTCGACGGAACCCCACTCGACTCTTGAACTCATCATTCCATTGATCTCTCTGAACTACACGTGGCCTGATTCCTTTATAGCCAAGGATATTTAGGCAGCTCAGATACTAGGGCTCGATAACAATCTTTTTACCCATCTTTATTTTCATTTGAATAAGTGTCGGGTCAGAAATAAATTACGTCGCTTACTTGTTTCTATGCTCAAAACCACTTCGTGTTTCCAAGATAAGAGGGGCGACCGTAAGCATGTAATTTTTTATCCACGTAACTTTTTTTAGTATTCCTAGTATTTTTCATTTATTTGAGTTAACATTAATTTTCTAGAATTTTAGTCCATTTTATATTAATTAAGACTTTTGAAAAAATATAAAAAACAAATACTTAAAGGCACAAAAATAGTTTTACTTTGTCTTATTATTTAAGCCAAGTTCACTAATATTTTTAGATCAATTAGAGTTTTGGGTTAGGATTTTCAGATTTATCAAAAATCCAAGCATATTTAGCCCAATTTTGAACTACTTAAGCTCAATCTCACTTTAGCCCACACAAGCCCATCAGATTTTTTGAACCCTAAAAAACCCTACTATTAAAAACTTCTCACCCTCATCTTTCTAAAAGAAAAAAAACGGCCCCCGTCTTCTTCACAAAAAACATAGCAGCGACACCTCCCAAAAAAAGGGGAGATCCTCCATCGCCATTCCTCTCTTAACTAAGAGACAAGAGCTAATCTCTCATCCCCAAAAATTGAATGAACAACCAACCACCCCCATCTTCCTTAACCTAGCTGGAAACCACCCAGCCTCACCCCCCATCGCCGGAAACCATCCACCAGAACTCGTCGAAAACCAGCAGCAACAGCCGCCCTCACACTCCAGTAGCCATACACCTCTCTCATCTCGCGTCTGTCGTTTCCCCACCAGCGAGACCAACCTTGAACTCCAAATCATAGCCAACTTTGAGGATCTTAAAAATCTAGTTCTTGTTTGTCAAAAATGGAGTTTAAGTTGAGGTGGGTTTGAGGTCGTCATTGTCCGTCGAGGTCCGGAATTGCGGTTCGTGGTTTCTAATCGAGTTTGACTACCATTTCGGGTTTGGTCGAAGTTGTGGGTTTCTTTTGTTCGTGTAATTATCGGAATCTCTTTATTAATCAAAAACTTGCCTTTCTCAGGTTCGATTCTTTACTATTAAATTTTGCTCTAATTTGCTTATGGTGAATCCAGCCATAGAAGAGCCATTCTAAGATGGGTTAGTTGGTATTCTACTTTGAAACACTTATCTACAGAACTATGGGTAAATGACAATTGAGATTTGTTTAATTTCCACGGGGTTTGTTCACTGCTCTGTTCTTGGCATTTCATTTACTCTTATTTAACAGATCTTTAGGATTCAGTGAATCTATTTTATGCTGAATTTGCATCTGAAAGACAAAGAATTTTGATTGATGAGCACCATGATCGTGTTTGATTTTAGTCAAATAGGAGCGTATTAATAAATAAATTATCGTGATTATATACATGTTCGCGTGACATAGTTCGATTTTCAAAATTAAAACCAGGGTATGCATTCCCGCAACTTTGGACAAAACAATCTTAATAATAATAAAACGTAATTAATTGTGTACACATTCGCATGACATGAGTATGGTTTAAAAATGAATATTCATAGAAAATGCTTTAGGCTCGACTTAATCTATCATCATGATTGTGTACACGTTAGCGTGACATAATTTCAATTTTCAAAATAAATAAAGGTACGCGTTCGCACGACTTTGGCCAAGCTTTCTTAAATAATTAAGCGTTGTGAATTGTGTATACGTACGCATGACATGATTATTGACGCGCCAAAACAAAAGAGTACACGTACGCGTGACCCGTTTTAAAAGATAATTCTGTAATTATGGATAACCAAACAAAATGAATACACGTACGCGTGATTCATTTCAAATTAAAAAGCAGTAAAAGGTAAAACACATATAGGTTCTAAAACATGTAATTAAATAATTTAATTAAAACAAGTATGATTAAAGCGACCGTGCTAAAACCACAGACCTCGGGAATTCCTAACACCTTCTCCTGGGTTAACAGAATTCCTTACCCAATCTTCTGGTTTTGCAGACTTTTAAATAGAGTCAAATTTCCTCGATTTGGGATTTAAAATAAATCGGTGACTTGGGGAAACATATAATTATCCCAAGTGGAGACTCTGAAATAAATAAATAATCCCATTTCGAATAATGTCACTTAAATTGGAAAAACTCCCCTATCCCCCTCAGGAAAAAGGAGGTGTGACAGACGCTTCCCTAAAGCAAGCAATGTGAGTAGATTTATGCTTAAGGGACTAAGTGTTCCAGTTACACTAGGTGTCACCTTCGCGCGTACGAAATTTAGTTATCCCTAGTATCGAAGGGTTATTTCAAGGCAAGTAAGAGTCAGTGAAGATGTGAAAAGATACCAAAGATGAAGAGGTAGCTATGGACTAGTAAAGGAAGAATGCGGTAAAAAGGCGAAATGGGTGATATTGCTTTTATTCATAACCCATATATATGTTATGACTCCAGAACATTATACAAGCACGATGGCGGGAAGATGTAGTAAGGGTTCCCTCCCAAGATGTTATTGATAAATAAGTGTGAATGAACACTTGTTACACAATGAGCCAATGCGAGAGGTAAGTTAAGACAAAGGAAACAACCCAAGAGAGATTACGTGGAATATAGATATGAGAATGGACCAACGAGTAGTTAGTAGTTGATTCGGGAAGAGCCTAGATATGGCTAGACAAGAGGATACAGATAAATCAGTAGATCGTGCAAGATAAACCTAGTGAACCCAAACATAGGAAATTCAGTCTCGGAGATACAACATCGTAATCCTTGAGAAATATTTAGATAGGAGTTGAGGTAGTTATAGTTGCCGTAAAAGTGTTACGAAAATAAAAGAGAGTGCCACGGAGGATACAAAAAAACACATTTTGAGTTCAGAAGTAACCCAATGAGAACAAGGGCACGGAGGTATGTAATTAAGGATATTTATAGGTAAGTAAGAACATCAAAAATTTAGTCAGGTATATGATGGGATAAGCTCACAGCTTTACAAGAATCATAGAGTCTTCCCTAAATGCTACAACGAAAACTAGCTGAGGAAATAAGGAAGAAGGCTTTAAACCAAGCATAGTGACCTAAATAAATAATGGTCTTGTAACAACAGTCTCACTACAACATCGTATGCACTATATAAAAAAGTGATACCTATTGTTACGAAGGAATGGGAAGTAAAATCCAAAATAATATTCGAGATCATATGAGTTGCACAAACTTCCAATATATGTGGGCACTAAGATAAGCCAAGTATTCATGAAAAAAGTGGCAGAACGACCAAGAAAAATAATTTCTTACTTTTAACGAAAGCTGAGAAGGCACGAAAGGAATTATTCAATCTATGACCCAGAATTAGTTACGTCATGAACACACTTAAGATTTCGAAGTGCTATCCATGCAACATATGTTGACAATGGTACAACCATAGGATACTCAAGTATAAGTTAAAAGAAAGAATTGAGTCCACGTCACAGACAAAAGCTTGAATTGTTAGAAGGTTATATCGTGGATGTTACATAGCGTTCACGAGGGGCTAAAGTAATAACTAATACACTGAGCCGCAGATCAAAAGATAAAGTAATCCTACTTAAAGGTTGAGATAGAAGAGGAAACTAAAGAGTTACATCAACTAAGTGAATTAGGAGTCTTATTATTAGACCCTGATGAGTATGGAAATCGTGATTCAGAACATTATATTATCACTCTAAATATCATAGGTTCGAAAGAGATAGTATAATGGCATATTTTATAATAGCTATATGATAAATCTAGATAGAACAATACCAACCTCATAAGAAGTCATTACCAAGCCTTCGCCAGATGTGTATGCACATGATGTGCAAGTATTATAGTAGAGCTTTAAGGTGTGGATGTGAATTCCACCTATGTGGAAGGGAGGTTATGAAAGAGATAGAAGATACGATGCAAGATTCAAAGTTAAGTAAGGTACAAGTGAAGAAGGTACGAGATGCCCAAGTACAGAAGGTTATGAATAATCTAGATATCAGATAGAGGGCTAGAAGCGTCGTAATTATGTATCAAGAAATGATAGCATTGTTGTCAATGGCATATCTTCCAGCCTATGGTTTCCAGGTATAGAAAGGTTTAGTTAAGAGAGTAAAGAAGAGTTAGAGACGATATGATGTCTCACTTTTGGTTCTAGAATAACATAAGGGAATATATGGTTCTAGAAAGTTTAAGGAAGTTAGAGAATAGTATAAATAGATATATGTAGGTTGCAAGCTAAAGTATCGTAGAGCGACAAGGTTTTAGGTAGACATGAGTAAGGATAAGAAAAGGTGAGTGAAAAGGCGAAGAGAATAGGTAAGTCCTCGGTATTAAACCCATCACAACAAGAGATCTGATGATTTCCATAAGTTATAAAAAGCTCAGTATAGCATGTGTGAACTAGGAGAATTTAGAAGAGATGGAATGCTGCCCTAGTGGTAGAATAATGGTGTAATTGTGATAAATAAGAGGATGACGTTTAGGCCTCGATTGAGTAATGATTCAAAGAAAAGTGATTTCATGAATTATACAAGAATAAATACCCCCAGAAGGTAAATCATATTGGGATGCTATGAAATACGGTTATTGAAGTATAGATTGACCCTAAGTGGATCAGGCAAAAACTCTAGATGTTCCCAGACATGAGCCTAGTGACAATATATACATAAGAGGTTTCAAGTGATCAGTGGTAGATGATAGATCAACATTAAGGTGAATCAAAAATAGATGGATGAATCATCCAAAGTTTGAGATGAGATTTGGCCGTCATTCTTAAGATTAATAGTAATGAAGAAGCATTAAGGGACTTGAATTTATACATATAGGATAAGCAGCAAGAGAATAACCTGGAGTTGGGTACCAGACCTTGGCCATAATAAATCAAAGTAAGTGTTGTGGTATAGTATAAGCTACCTAGATATAGTAAAGCCATAAGCATAACTAACCGAGTCTATGAAACAAGATATAGCAATAGTCGTAAGTTTGACATTAACCGAGCGAAAAACTTCAGTACACCTATAGATTTCCAGAGGGACAACTTGTCATAGTTCTGTATATATTCACAAACTGAAGCCTAAAGATTGGATAAAATATGAAGGAAAAAGGAGAGAAGAGTCACATAGGCGCACATATAAGGACAGCGACATACAGGCTGCATGACATAATATAGCAATAGTTATGAGATTGGAAGAATTTCGACCGCAAGTCGTGGTGTGAGAAAGAGGCCTAAAGAAGGGAATGCCCCGACCTTTTGATTTATGCACAGAACAGTTGCCTAGATGAAAAGGGAAGCAGTAAAGTATTTGTAAGAGATATAGATTATGAGACTGATAAGCGCATCAGTCAACATTCGAGGACGAATGTTCCAAAGAGGGGAATAACGTAATACCCCATATCTTCGTACGAAAGAGTATTCGTAAGTCAATTGATGTAAGCTCATAAATGAGATCATATTTGAGAGTACATAAAGTAAGTTAATCATGTTAACTTGGAGACTAAAAATATTTAAGATCGTGGATAACAAGAACCAAGAGGGTTGAAAGGCTAAGAAGCTAAAAAAATTGAAGAAAATAAGTTTCGTCGAATGTCGACAAGTTGGGAATGCTATAACGTGTACTTTTGTGATGAGTCTAGGGTTCTTAAAAAGATAAGGAGGTGATGTTATGAGTTATTTATTATATGATAGTCGTGTGTTATGTTTTTAAGTCAAGCACGTTGTGGAATAAAAGTTGGCAAAGGTCATCACAAGTTACATTCATAAATGGGCTGAAAATTACGCCAAATGTAGAAACGATGTTCTCCCAATTTACTTCGAATTATGGAGTGATCTAACTACAAAATTTATGATCTATAAGTCTAGTTTCTAATTCATTAAACCGTTTGTCAATAAGACGTCAGAGCATAGAGATACTTACATTTTCATAAGACTGCGCCAAGCAGCTTTCTATGGGACCCACCATGGCGGTTGAGATATATTGAAATATATAAGACGCCTCAATCCCGTTTTAACTCATTCTTTTTCAGTAACTTCAGACCCTAGACACCTAAAAACACTCTCTCAAGGTTCTCTCATGATCCAAGACCCAAACAAAGGGCAAACAAGACAAATCAAGTGTCGGGAATCCCGTCGCGCTAGTAAATTTCTTGTACTTCTTGTTGTTGTTGATTGTTGGGTGGTTCCAGATCGTGTGGAAGGTTGTTTTATGTGGTTTAAGTTCTATAAAATACTCTCCCAGGGTTTTCTTATCAACCCTAGGTTATTTCAAGTCTTTCAAATGGATTACACCATATTTCAACATCAAAAGTTAGTTCTAGTGAAGAATAACACCTCTTTGAGGTTGTGTTGTCATTGAGGATAGTTGTGGGCTGTGTTTCGTTGAAATATCAAGTTGTTTCTACTGTCTAAGACCGAATTGAGTTGTTTGAAGAGTTGCTTGAAAGCTATTAAGGACTCAACGAGGTTAAGGTATGTTAAGGCTAAACCTTTCCTTCATTTTAGCATGATCCCATGACGACACGTGTTTGATAATGATACATAAAGACAAGTTCATATTCCTGAAGTTATGTACATTGGCCTAGTCTCATAAGTTACAGTATTCTCCCTTATCGGGACTTCATATTCAGTTATGTTTTGTCTTCTTTCAACAAGATAGCAAAGATTCTATATGTTTATATATATATATATACACACACACACACAGACACAATATTACAGTATTTTCACCACCATCGAGCTATAATCGATGGGCAGTTCCCCTATTGGGCAACCTCTAATCAGATGGTAGGTTATATACCGAGCCTATTATGGTCGAGCGCCTATGAGCGAGCCTAGAATGGCCAAGATATAGAGCTTAGTATGGTTGAGCGCCTACGAGCGAGCCTACTACGGAAGAGCAATTACATACCGAGCCTTATAGGGCCGGACAACTATTTTACATACTATATTGAGAGAGCTGAGTCAGTATCAACAGGTAAGCATATCTTCATTTTATCTTTGACTCCTAGTTACTTTCAGTTATTATTGGGAAAGGTTCATACCAGTTGGAGAACCAGAATGGAGACAAGTTTCCTAGCAACTGGAACGTGGCACACCTCAAAAGATAATATTGTGTTGAACATTATTCAAGCCAAAAGTATGTGCTACACTGTTTTTCCCTCCATTTAGTTTTGTTTTTCTGGCAAGGTTTTTAATGGGCAGCGATAGAAAGCATACTACAAAGATAACAGCAATAAGACCTTTGATAAAAAGGCAAACAAACAACTTCCACTCGGGGATGGTTAGATAATCTTTGACTCGATAGAAAATCTTCACTAGGAAGTTAAGTTTGCTACCGAACAAAGATTACCCAACTGTTCACGAGCACAAACTACTGGAGGATTATTAGATAGTCTTTTGCTTGATAGCATGGATTCCTAAGGGGAAGTAAGATATGTTGTCGAGTTAAGGAATATCTAGCAATTCATTGGTGGAATCTTTGAAAGCACAAGACTTACAATGTTCCAATTCGTATTCTTTGCATTCGAACACTTAGGAGGAATGATATGAGGATACGACAACATTGACTGCCGCGTCAACCGGGAAATGAAAGTCCAAAAACAAAATGCATCATCGGGATCGGGGACTGTGCAGCTAGTCCCGTAGAAACAAGTTGTACAAGATAGCCACAAGTAATAGCAATTTCTTTTCAGCATAGCAAATGCTTATGTATTATTTGAAAATAGAAGGAATAAAATGAAATTCTTTTGTTTTTATCTTGTTTCTTGTCTGAACGATGAATTAACTTTGTCATTTGAAAGTTAAACAAGTATTTCAAATGTTAGTACCGTGATTAACATGAGACATCCTCTTCAAGAGCACCATAAACATAAGAGGGCCCTCTCATATAAAAACCTTCACGTTAAAAGGTTGGTTCTAGAAGAATCTATGCCCAGAATAAAAAATTCCATCGGAGAAAAATACTCCCGAAGACGCATATGAAAAGGACGCAAAAAGTAAAATTGCGCAAATACTTATCAAAGCCCTCACAGAAAAGGGCTGATGCCCGGAGCCAAAACTTCTTTCGGGGAGAATACAACCAAAAGTTTCAAATAGTAAGATGCAAAAAAGTCAAGCAAAATTCTTAAAGAAAATTCAAAGATTAAAGGCTTGCATATTCTAATGATGAGAAGGCTCAGAAAATACTTGAGAAAAAGATGTTTTTATTTACAAAAACATGACAAAATGGCATAGATACAGGAACTAGAAAATAAAATCTAAACTACATTGTCTCAGGAGCCAGGAGGAAGAGAAGTGTCCGCGCCCCCAAAAGACCAACATTTTCATCAGTTTGGCCTTCGACATCATCATCTTCTGATTCTTCTTCAGTTCCCGAAAACTCAGAACCAGAAGGGCCGGGTATATCAGACCTAGATGGGAGTCCATTTTTAGCAGCTAACTCAAGCTCGCATGCCTTAGCAATTTCGGCATCAAAATCAATGGCACCATCTTTGGCCTCATCCAAGATTTTTTTCCTCATGCTGTATATGGAGTAAGTATCTTTAACAACGAGGGAAGCCTCTCGGCGCTTGAATTATTCTTTGAGTTAGGTTACCTTGCCAGAAAGGTTTTCCCGGGCGGACCTAGCAGATTTGAGGCTGACGTCAAGGTCGAGAACAGTTGAACTAAATAGCTTATTATGCTCTATAGTTTTCCTATACTTCTCTTCTAGCTGGGCGTGTTTCGCACCCATAGCAGCAAGCTCTTCAATTTTGGAGTTCAACGCTACCTCTAAGTTAATCACTTTTTCAGTGGAGGCAGCCTCACAATCGGTTGCAGCAAGAATGGCGCTATGGACTTCAACCCATTTGGCCCAGGCTTCGTCAAATCTAACCCTCAGCGGATCAATTTCTTGGCTAAGGGTTACCATTTCTTTCTCACTTTACTGTAAACGAGCTTCCAATACAGCCTCAACAGCTTTGGCTTCCAATTCCGAAAGGCGAGCGACATGTTGCTCCTGCTCTGCCAAAAGTTGATCTACTGCGGATATTATCTCTTCCTTTTCACAAATCAACCTCTAAAGGCCCTCAGAAGCAAGAAAGTTGGCCTATAAAGTAAGAAGGGTAAAATTCAGGATATGATTACACCCAAAAAATAGAAAAAGTAATAAATGAAGAAAGGATCATACCGTTGCGGTGTTGTGCAGGGCGTTGTTCAACAAACACTCTCCAAAGAGTGCCTGAATCTTTTCCCAGTCTTTCTTTGAAGCCAAAGGCTTTAGAACTAGCAAGCTCCACTGGACGGGATAGCAAGTAACATCCGGTAGAGACCAAAAGAGTAACGTTCCTCCTCTTTTGTGGATCTTCAGAAGGGGCAGCATAATTTTGTCCCAAATTCCCATGAACTGGGGACTGTGGAAGAGGAACACCTTCTTCATGGTCAGGTGCGGCCGGTGGAGGTGATGTAGCAATTGCTGGTGGAAGAGTGGATGAAGATGGAAGGGATGTAGAAATTGCTGGTATTGGTGAAGATGGAGATAAAGCTGATGGAATTGAAGAGTGAGAAGCAGCTACATCAAATGCATTGGTGGCTGTTGGATGCTTGTGAAACAAAGACGGAAAGGACTCGGTAATCAGCCCCGCTGCACTGGGCGCAACAAGTGGAGCCCAAAAATGGGAGTTCAAATTATCTGTCAAATCAAACTCTCCCCAAGGTGTCGAGGCATCATCCTCGGTTGGTGTAACTCTCTCAACGGGTCAAGCATCATGTTGGGATGATGAGGATCGTTGTCTTCTATGTAAAGAAGCTCCCTCGTCACTTGCTTCTTCGTCATCGTCAATCGTCACTGTGTCTATGACCGGCCCAAAAGGAAGGCCAATCACCATCGGTATCGGAGGTGACTCGGGGCATCAATCCTTACTCTCTTATTCTTTTCCTTGGCTGTAGAAGAGCGTCTTCTCTTTGGTTGTTTGTCTTCCAGCCCGAGACTCCGTAAAGAGACATTTTTTCTTGAAGCAAGCCCAGAGCCACCTGTTTGAGTAAGCACCTCCAGAAGCTGCCTCGCTGTATCAGCAGGATCAACCAAGACATCCTCCTGGGGAACAGCAACAGAGCCCGCGGGTAGACCTTATTCATAGACAGGTTAGAAGAGATAAATCAAGTTCTTTACATGGAAAATCGAAAAAAGGTTAGTTTGAGTTACTATGGTTCTTGGCCTTCCACCCGTATTTAAGGGCTAGTTCTTTCCACAAGCGAGTCTTGGGTATCATAACGTCCAAGATTTTTTGTACCCACCGGTCCAAACCTTCGATCACTGGTGGGATCCATCGAGTTGCTGAAACAAATAAAGGATGGAGGATCAATACGGCTATAGAAAAATATTTAGTAAAACAAAATACTAAAACAAAGAGCGTACGAGTGCAGTTCCAATTGGCCGGAAAGGATGAAGCCATTGCTGGAATGATGTCGTTATGACGACTGCAACGAACCATTTCATCCACCCACGATCGTTGTCATCATCCATGCTAGACAACAAAGCATGGTGGCCACGCTTGCAGAGGTTAATCATTCCCCTGCGGAATATTTTGGGAGAATAGAGATTCATCATATGAGATAAGGTTAGCTCTTATCCAGTTTCCTGGCACAAACACTGAAGCCAAGCAATTGTCCTCCACACAGAAGGATTTACTTGTGCCAAACACACTCGGTAGCGGAGGAAAATCTCCACAATCACAGAATCAAGCTCCTCGCTCAATGAAAATGCACCAAAAGTAAAGGGATACGTGTAAACATATGTAAAACACTCCTTTAGAAGGGTGACTCACTCCCGATGCGACGACCCGAAAACTAACCCAGTCGTGATGGCGCCTATCGTGATACTTGGCTAGCCGATCCACTATGGAAAACATAAGAAACCTATCGTTTAATTCAATATTAAACAATATTTTATAAATCTTCCATTTTAGCATTTCAAAGCAAATAAACTTAGGTGAAACATTTAAGTACAGCCCCAAAACCCGGAGTCATCAGTCATGAGCAACCAAAAAGGAAATACAAAATATGGTACTGTTCCCTTACTACAAACAAGTCTGAGCATGAACAAAATGACTAATAGGAAGGAGAGAGACAAGGTTGCGGACGCCGTGCAGCTACCTTGCATTTCCGAAGTGCTCCCAGAGAGTAAACCAGCTCTCACTCGTTCCTGGCACCTAAATCTGCACATAGGGTGCAGGGGGTAACGTGAGTACGCCAACTCAGTAAGTAACAAGCCCAACCTATGGACTGAGAGGTAGTGACGGACTAAACATCCATGTTTATGACAGGATAAATATAGAGAAATTTAGGCATTGCTTTCAGTTAACTAGACAGCTCAAGTGAGAAGATAAACAGAGTTCCGAACCGTTTTGAATATATACCTCGACGTATTTTACATGCCAATGCAACAATAGTATGAAATGCACAATGTGATCCCACTCGCATTTAATGGTCCACTCAGTACTGTATATGGCTCGCATGGCCCAGGAAAGATCCCTCCCAGAATATATACACATCAGACAGAAGACACTCAATACTGAGGAAGGCCGATCCAGCCATAAGGAGAAGATCCATCTCCAGATAATGATTCACCTCACAACCACTCAGTACTGTATATGGCTCAACGGCCAAGGGAAGATCCATCCCAAAATACGTACACACGTCACTGACCTCAGTCGCTCAGTACCGATGAAAACAAGCCAATCCAGCCTCGTGGAGAAGATCCATCTCCACGCATAACACTTCGGACAAGATCCATGTCCAGGGAAGATCCATCCCTCAAATATCACTTTGGACAATATCCATGTCCAGGGAAGATCCATCCCTCAAATATCACTTCGGACAAGATCCATGTCCAGGGAAGATCCATCTCTCAAATATCACTTCGCTCACTCGGGGTGTACAGACTCCGAAGGGGCTCTTTCAGCCCAAGCGTTATATCGTTGCGGCGTGCAGCCCGATCCAATATATAAATCGCTGCGGCATGCAACCCGATCCATATATGTCACTCAATTCGGCCTCACTCAGTCATCAATCTCCAGTCTCGCTCACAAGGGCTCACAATGCATGAACTAGCCCGAATCAATGATAAAATGTGCAAAATCAACAATTACCGAGACTGAGGCATGATATGGTATGAAATGACAAGACTGAGAATATAATATCAATGAAACACAATAGATGAAAGCAATAAGCGACCACTCAGGTCCCAACAACATCGGCGTGAAGCCTTAACATAATATCTAGCATGATTTCTAGCATGTTCGAATTTAAGACGACCACTCGGGTCTCAACAATATCGGCGTGAAGCCTTAACATAGTATTTAGCATGATTTCCAGCATGTTCAAATCATCCACATAGACAGAAGAACATATATCAACAAGAGAGAACCAGTAAACAGTGCCATGGGATGAACCAGGTCACAAGTCTCACGGTGCACGCCGCACGCCCGTCACTTGGCATGTGCGTCGCCCATTTCTAATCACATAACACGTAGTTCGGGGTTTCAAACCCTCAGAACCAAGATTGGAAACATTACTTACCTCAATCAAGCCAAAAATCTACTCCGCAATTCCTTTGCCGCTTGACTCGGCCACAAATCGCCCCGAATCTAACCAAAATCAATATTATATCATTAATAAATTCTAAAGGAGCGAAGCGCACATCAAAATTATCAATTACATCATAAATTCCGAATTCAGCCAAACCCGACCTCGGGCCCATGCCTCAGAACTCGACAAAAGTCACAAAACTAGAATCCTTACACTCTCACGAGTCCACACATACCAAATATATCAAAATCCGACGAGAATTGACCCCTCAAGTCCTTAAATCAAAGTCTCAAGCTTCCAAGCCCTAACCCCTCAAATTACACCTTTAAATCCCACAAATTTCATGATTAATCAGTCAAATACCAACATAGACTCCAGTATTAGGTTCAAAAACGTTACCTCAATGTGTTCCCCTTGAATCCCTCTTCAAAATCCCTCAAAAAGCTCCAAACCTGTCCTTAAAATGGTATATAATAAAATTCGTGAAGGTTGGAATTTGTATACTCTGCCCAGGGGTTCCGTACATGCGGCCCATTTCACGTGCCTGCGGGACCGCACCTGCGACTTTCACTAACTCTCCTACTTCCACACCTACGCCCCAGGCCTCACACCTACGGGCCCGCAGGTGTGGTCAACTGCTCCGCTTCTGCGACCTTCTCGGCATCTGCGACTATCGCACCTACGGTCCCTAATCCGCAGGTGCAGACACACCAGTAAACTAGCACCAGCAGCAGCTGTGCTGCATTTTCCAAGTCCAAACCTACGATAACCGTCCGAAATCAATCTCGAGGCCCTCGGGACATCAACCAATGATACCCACAAGTCGTATATGACTATTCAAACTTCGTCGAACCCTCGGAACATCCAAAACAACATCAAAACCCCAAATAGATCCATAATTCAAGCCTAACGATTTCTAAACTTCCAAAATTCGCCAACGATGCCGAAACCACTCAAACCACGTCCGAATAACCTAAAATTTTGCACACACATCCCACATGACAGTACGAACCTATCCCAACTTCCAGAATTCTATTCTGACCCCGATAGCTAATTTTTCACTGCCGACCGAAAATTGCCAAAAATCCAATTTCACCAGTTCAAGCCTAATGCTACCACGGACCTCCGAATAACATTCTGAATACACTCCTAAGTCCCAAATCACCTAAAGAAGCCAGCTGAAACCATAAAAACCATATTTCAAGATCATGTACCTATAAGTCAACTCCCGATTGACTTTTCTATCTATTGAACCAAGTTAAGAGACTAAGTGTCTCATTTATCTCCACAATCACTCTGAACCCGAGCCAACCAACCCAAAACAACACAAAAGAGATGAACCACACAAAATGAATCAGAATTGGGGGAAACGGGCTAAACTCTCGGAATGACCGATCGGGTCGTTATAACTTCTAAGTCATGGTAGGGACAGTCTTCCTTCACAGCAGGAATGCCCGAAGGACGTATGGAAGAAGGATGCCTGCTAACAGCCCCTGTATGAGAATCAACAGTAAGGAATTTCTTTTCAAAGTCTTTTGTGGTAATAAAACTTCTAGGAGTGATGGAGCCCACTGTTGGAGGAGCAGAGTCCTCGGCTTTGTTCTTATTCTTTGAAGAACCGGCACACTTGGAGGAAGAAGCCATTGAATAAGAAGAAGGAAACATTTTTTTAAGAGAATTAAAGAAGGATGGGGAACAAACATTCAAATCAGAAGCTCGAGAAATTATGAAGTGAAGAGGAAAATAATGATGCGTAAAGTAAAATTTTGGAGGCTAAATTTATGGCCATGATTAGCTGGATAATCGGCAAAAGTTGTGCTGAATATTGGGATAACGCGTGTTTGGGATATTAAATACGGAGAGACGTGCATCTAATCAACCGCCAAAAGTCTTCAGAGGGAGTTATAGTAATTCCCGCCAAAAGAGTGGTTCTACCAACTTCCTGATAACATAAAGTTATGTCACTGGAAAGTAGGGGGACTATCTGTATAGGGTGAAATATGATATGACACGTGGTTGCCTATAGGAAAGACATGTGGAACCAAGGACGGGGATGGTTGAAGATCGAACACAACCTGACGAGCCTAAACAACACATCTATATATGCTCTCTAGTCAAAGATAGTATAGATAATATCGTATCCACATGACTGGAGTTAAATAGTATTATCGTAGTTTGTAGCTAGATTGATATCCAAGATAATCAATAATTTAGATTTATATGAGTAAAACTGCAATTTACTAAGAATATATATCTAATTGACTATGACAATCGAACAAAAGTAAGCAAGGAAGATATCAATGGGATAAAATAGGGGTTGATTGGATAGGTGCAAGATATTTGTCTGGGATTTAACTCTAGTTAATTAATTTCTAAAGTTCAAGTGATTCTCTCGAATTCACTCAATTATTAGTTCAAACATTTAATAGAAACTCCTCTCTTGGTTAATTCTCAACCTCACAATATGAACCAATTTAAGCTCGGTGAAGATATGCAAGAATTCATAGTGGATTGATCTTTAGGAGAACCTCTTTAGATTATCCTCCTAACTAGGTTTAATCAACAATTCAACTAGCCTCTTTCAATTACTAAGAAGAAATAATGAACTTAACCAACAAAGTAATGCAAAGATATCACAAATTATGCCTTTCACGATTACATGAACATGTGAATATAGATGCAACAATTAAAACACCCAAAATGATTCAATACATAAAAACTAGAGCTAAGATCCACAACAAATATCAATACACTAAATCCATCAATCCCTAGATAGAACTACTCCATAGAAATGGAGTAATTCATCACAAATATAAAGAAAAACATAATACAATCCACTACTCTTGTCTTGAGTGAGGATTGAATGATTAATTCCTTGTGCTTTCGCTTCTCCACTTCCTTTTTAGCCTCCTTAGGTCTTAGATGTGCAAAACGTCAAAAAAAAATAACGTTTTTCCTTATATTAATACCAAGTAGGGTCGGGCCCAGACGAAAATACCTTCTCCTGCACGAAATATGACAAATACTCTATAAAATTGCACAGACGCACCACGTGAAGCGACGCGGCATGCGGGGCATTAGTGGGGATTTCTACAGAGTTCATTTCTGACAGACGATAGGATTTTACATAGGCGCGGCGCACCGCGCTAGTGTAGTTTCCTCAGAGTCCATATTTTTTCTTCGATTTTGACATCCAGAGTTGGTGTTCGACCCGCAAATGCGTTCTCGGCTTAATCCCTTGGGATTTTACTTAGACTTCAAAGCTCCAAATCACTCGAATTAGCTTCATAACATTTACATATCTCGTAATCCTGCTACAAGGCATAAAACACACAATTAATGCAAAACACTAACGATTAAAGCTCAAACTCAATTAAAGTGCAGTAAATTAGAGTGCAAAAATCGACTAAAACATGAGATTATAGCCTACCATCAACACCCCACACTTAAACCATTGCTCGTCCTCGAGAAATCAAGCTACACTTTATATAGACACGACCTTTTTAAACAACTCTCATAACTCATCACACCAAGAATATTTTAAAATAGATTAAGGACAATAACGTAACATCATAGCCTCAAGATTTGACTCAAAAGCACCACACATTATTTATAACCCGCTCACTTACTCAAACACAGAGGTCAACGACATTACCTTTCCCTCATGAATCAAGTGCCCTCATAACAATAGAGATTAGTTCCATACACAATCAAATTTAAGAACAAGTAGGAACTCAAGATATAAAGAATTCACTCACTCTCAGAAACAACATTTATATGCTACAAAAGATGAACCATAGGCTTGCTCGTAGTGTACTACTCAACTAATCGAGCTCATTCAATCAAGTATCAAATAGGACTTTAATTCGTTGTAATAAAGGCTGGGTAGAATACATTTAGATATAAAACTCCACCTTCACATCAATATACATTAAACCCAACTTGTTTAAGCACATTTACATCAAGAGTCACCACTATCAAGGAATATTTTACACAATCAAACAATTAATACTCTTTGTTTATTCAAGTGGCTCTTATTTGTTTACAACAGTGCACCTTTCTCCTTATTTCAATAGTTCCACTCAAAAACCAAACCAACCACCCCAGACTTGAACTTTTTCAAAGTTCACAACAATTTTAAGTGCTCACGGGAGGCAAATGGTTCAAATAGATGGTCAACTCAAACAAATGGGAAAAGCTTGTAATGTGGTTGCCAAAGAAACATGATTACAGGGTAAAAGAGGTTAACTATGATACATAAAAATTAGGTGGGAAAAAGCATTTAACTGGCTCAACAAAGCAATGCCTAAATCACTTCCAAGACTAAATAAAACTACTATTTACTTTGCAAACATACGGAGCAAGTTCTAGACACCAAATGAAATGCACAAAATAACACGAAACCTCACACACACATGGCACATAACTCACTCAAGATAGGACTATAAAGACACTCTAATCAAAGCAGTTGAGCAAAGTTAAACTTATACAATTTAAGATCCTTATGCAAGAGTAAAATATTGAGCCGAAGCGTTACAACTAAAGTACTCACTATTCTCAAGGTATAATAAAGTCAAGAGATATTGCCTTCAATTCAAACCATAACACAAGGTTTCCTACTATTCTACAAAGTAATAAACTAATTACACCCGGTTCAAACAAAACCCTTGGAAAAGAACCACGACACAAAGAAAAATCAAAGGGGACTTATTACACTATCTAAAAAAATATAATTTATTTGTCTTTTTCTTTCATCTTTAATCCCTCAAGAAATATGTCGAATGATATCTGACGGAAAAATTCAAAAAAAAAATCAAATTCTTAAAGTTTTACCAATTTCTTTCTATCTCTAACTACAAAAACAACAAACAACTAACAAATATACATACAATATACAATTTTCCCCATACCCCATACTTTAAGTTGTGGCATGTCCCCATGACACACAATTAAAAATCATAAAGTAAAGGAAACTTTTCTGAACATCTAATTGGTGTCTGAGTTGAATTTGGGCTCCATTCCACGCGCCCGAACCAATGCACACATCCATGCAGATAGATTCTTCTCAGCCTTCTTGGGTTACACCCTACACTTATCTTTTTCACTCGTCGCGGCCTTCTCTTTTGAGCTCTTCACCGTCCACTCAACACTTGTAGTTGGCTTCTCCTTTTTCACCCTCGTTTCTACATTCATCTCAAAAGTTACAGTCTCCTCTACCACTCTAAGCATGCGTCTTCTCTCGTGTATATCTAAGATTTCTCTACCCGTTGCTAAGAATGGTCTTTGTAAGATGAGATGAACTCTTTATTGTCCTTCATATTCACCACTTTAAAATCTACAGGAAATACAAAATTATCTACCCGCAATAAAACATCTTCCACTATCCCCTCGGGTATCAGAGTTGCTTGGTCTGCCAGCTGCAAAGATATTGACACCGACCTTATCTCTCCAATCTCACACTCCAGCTTCCTGTAAATAGACAAAGGCATCAGATTAATTGAGGAACCAGAATCACATAAAGATTTGTCAAAATTAATTGAGCCTAAAGAACAAGGTATAGTAAAAATCCCCGGATCTCCACACTTTTGTGGGAGTTTGTTTTGCAAGATTGCACTGCAATGCTCTGTGAGCTTGACTACTGATGTCTCCTCGATCTTCCTTTTCTTTGTAAGGATCTCTTTCAAGAATTTTGCATAAGCTGGTATTTGGGAGATCACCTTTGTGAATGGGAAATTTACATTAGCTTGTTTCAGCATATCCAGAAATCTCTCAAATTGCTTGTCCATCTTCCCTCTATACAGCTTCTACGGAAAAGGTAAAGCAGGCATGTGCTTTCTCTCTTCACGATCCTCCTTACCTGACCTCTCATATTTCTTCTTTTTATCAGTTTCCTTCTTGCCTTTCTTCTTCTTATCCACTTCATTTTTGAGCTTCTCCTCACTTTCTTTTTTCAGGTACCACCTCTTTTTGGACTGGAGTGGGATCTTTCAACACTTTCCCGCTTCTCACGGTCACATCATTCACTGTTTCTTTGGGGTTCCTCTCAATATCACGTGACAGAGTACCTGGGATTCTCTTAGACAATATAGTGGAAATTTCTCCCACTTGCTCCTCCAAGTTTCGCAACCCTGTGCCAAGTTCTTTGATAGCTGCACCACGAGCATCTAGCCTCTTATCCATCTTGAAAATAAAGGACTTCATTAGATCTTCTAGCCCATGTTGAATGGGCTATTGAAGCTGAAATTGCTGCCTCTGCTGATTTTGACAATCTGGAGCTCCTTGTCCCAGGGTCTAGGATTATTTTGTTTCCATGCATTTTTGTACCCCCCAGGTGAACTCCAAGAGAAACCGGGGTGCCTCTGACCCATTGCATTAAAGTTGTAATTTCTCACAACATTCACTTCCTCAGTTGAGGCTTGACACTCCTGAGTCGGGTGTCCTCTTCCACATATATCACATGATGCGTGAGTCTCATTTTGAATTGAAGATAAGGTTAGCTTTCTAATATCCTTGGCCATAACATCAAGTTGTACCTACACAGATGTGTTAGCATCAACCTGGTGAACACCATTCGTTCTTCTTCTTTCAGCACTTTCAGAGGGCCACTAATTTGCGTCTTCACACAATTCATCAAGAATAGTGACTATCTTCTCTGGCGTCTTTTTCAACAAAGGGCCTCTAGCTGCATTGCTCATTGTTCTACGTGAGGCCGGTGTCCACCCATCCCAAAAATTTTGGAGTTGCATCTAGAGTTCAATTCCTCTATGTTGACACTTTTTGACAATCTCTTTAAACCTCTCCCAAGCTTCAAAAATAGTATTAGTATCTTTCTGGCAGAAGTTATGGATTTCTCTTCTAAACTTGCCCGTTTTAGCTGAGAAGAGATATTTGTCAAGAAATTTTCTAGTCATCTCCTCCCATGTTCTAATCGATCTTTGAGGCAAGCTTCAAAGCCACTGCTTCGCATCATATTTAATTGTGAAGAGGAATGCCCTTAAGTAAACTGCATCTTGTGAAACACCATTGTATTGAAAGGTGTTCATAATCTCCTCGAATTCCATTAAATGGTTGTTTGGATCTTTGTTCATCTTTCCTCTGAAGACACAACAATTTTGAAGAGTTTGGAGCAACCCTTGTTTCAATTCAAAATTGTTTGCTTCCACTGGAGGTGATCTAATACTTGACAAATCTTGGTTGTAGACCGGTCTAGTGTAATCACCAAGTGGTCTCCGAGCATCTATGTTTCTGAACTGGCCTACACCCATAGGTTGATTTTGATTTAAGTTTGTGACCCCTCTCTTCTTCATAAATTTGTTGCGCATCTCTCATTGATGTGCTGCCTCTCTCGCAGACAGGTCCACATTATCATCATCATTTCCAGCTATATCTGTGATTGAGGATTGCCCAACCTTTTCTAACGTCTCAGTAAGATTTTCTTCCTTCATCAACTATCGCAATTGGTTTTAAATTTATGGCTCGTATGGTAGAAATTCTTTCCTAGAAGCTCGATTCATGCACCAATCTAACTTATAGCATGCGCACAGTCAAGAACACTAACCGTAAAAAGGGAAAAAATAAAATAAATTAAAAAGAAAAAATTCCTGAATTAGCACTACAAACTATTTTAAACACCATTTATTGCTAATCCTCGGCAACGACGCCAAAATTTGACGAGCCTCAAACACACACCTATATATGCTCGCTAGTCAAAGATAATATAGTATAATATCTAGCCACAAGGATTGGAGTTAAATAGTATTATCGTAGTTTGTAGCTAGATTGCTATCCAAGATAATCAACAGTTGAGATTTAAATGATTAAAACTATAATTTACTAAGAATATAGCTCTAATTGACTATGACAATTGAATAAAAGTAAGCAAGGAAGATATGGGAGAAAATAGCGGTTGATTGGATTGGTGCAATATAATTGTCTGGAATTTAACTCTAGTTAATTCACTTCTAAAGTTCAAGTGATTCTCTCGAATTCACTCAATTATTAGTTCAAATGTTTAGTAGAAACCCCTCTCTCGATTAAGTCTCAACCTCGCAATATGAACCAAGTTAAGCTTGGTGAAGATATGCAAGAATTCGTAGTGGATTGGTCTTTAGAAGAACCTCTTTCTTATCCTCCTAACTAGGTTTAATCAACAATTCAACTAGTCTCTTTCAATTACAAAGAAGAATTAATGAACTCAACAAACAAGGTAACACAAAGATATCGCAAGTTATGTCTCTCTCGATTACATGAACATGTGAATATAGATGCAACAATTAAAACATGCAAAACGATTCAATACATAAAAACAAGAGTTAAGATCCACAAACAAATATCAATACACCAAATCCATCGATCCCTAAATAGAACTACTCCATAGATACAAAGTAATTCATCACAAATATAAAGCAAAACATAAAACGATCCACAACTCTTGTCTTGAGTGGGGATTGAATGATTAATTCCTTGTGCTTTAGTTTCCCCCACTTCCTTTTTAGCCTCCTTAGGTCTTAGATGTGTCAAAAAGTCAAAAAAATAACGTTTTCCCATGTATTTATACAAAGTAGGGTCGGGCCCAGGCAAAAATACATTCTCCTACGTGAAATAGGACGAATACTCTATAAAAATTGCACAGTCGCACCGCATGGGGCGACGCGACATGCGGAGCATTAGTGGGGATTTCTAGAGAGTTCATTTCCTATAGACGGCAGGATTTTACATAGGCGCGGCGTGCCACGCGGCGCGCTAGTGTATTTTTCTTAGAGTCTGGCATTTTGCTTCTATTTTGACATCCAAGCTTGGTGTTCGACCCCCCAAACGTGATCCCGGCTTAATACCTTGGGCTTTTACTCAGACTTCAAAGATCCAAATCACTCGAGTTAGCTCCATAATATTTACATATCTCTGAATCCTCTTACAAGGCATAAAACACACAATTAGTGCAAAACACTAGCGATTAAAGCTCAAACTCAACTAAAGTGCAGTAAATTAGTGTGCAAAAAATGACTAAAACACAAGATTACAGCCTACCATCAACACCCCACACTTTAATAATTGCTCATCCTCAAGCAATCTAACTACACTTTATATAGACACGACATTTTTAAACAACACTCATAACTCATTACACAAATAATATTTAAAATAGATTAAGCACAATAACGTAACATTATAGCATCAAGATTTGACTCAAAAGCACCATACATTATTTATAACCCGCCCACTTACTCAAACAAAGAGGTCAGTGGCATTACCGTTTCCTCATGAATCAAGTGCCCTCACAACAATAGAGAGTAGTTCCACACACAATCAAATGTAAGAACCAGTAGGAACTCAAGATAGAAAGAATTCACTCACTCTCAGAAACAACATTTATATGCTACAAAAGATGAACCATAGGCTTGCCCGTAGTGTGCTACTCAACTAATCGAGCTCATTTAGTCAAGGATCAAGTAGGTCATTAATTGATTTTAATATAGGCTGTAGGAAGGGTAGGGTACATTTAGATATAAATACTCCACCTTCACATCAATATACATTAACTCCCAACTTCTTTAAGCACAATTACATAAAGAGTCACCGCTATCAAGGAATATTTTACACAACCATACAATTAATAATCTTTTTTTTTTCAATTCAAGTGGCTCTTATTTTTTTAAAACATTGCACCTTTCTCTTTTTTTCAGTAGTTCCACTGAAAAGACAAATCAACAACCCCACACTTCAACTTTTGCAAAGTTCAAAACAATTTTAAGTGCTCATGAGAGGTAAATGGTTCAAATAGATGGTCAATCCAAACAAATGGGTAAGGCTTGTAATGTGGTTGCCAAAAAAATAGGATTACAAGATAAAAGGGGTTAACTACGATACATAAAAATTAGGTGGGTAGAAGCATTTAACTGGCTCAACAAAGAAATGCCTAAATCACTTTCAAGACTGAATAAAGTTACTATTTCACTTTGCAAACACACGGGGCAAGTTCTAGACATTAAATTCAATGAACAGAATAACACAAAACCTCACACACACATGGCACGAAACTCACTCAAGATTGTACTACCAAGACAATCTAGTCAAAGCAACTAAGCAAAGCTAAACTTATACAATTTAAGGTCCTTATGCAAGAGTCAAAAACCGAGCCGAAGCATTACAACTAAAGTACTCACTATTCACAAGGTATAATAAATTCAAGAGATATTGCCTTCAATTCAAACTATAACACAAGGTTTCCTACTATTCTACAAAATAATAAACTAACTAACCTGGTTCAAACAAAACCCTTGGAAAAGAACCGCAGCACAAAAAAAAAATCAAAGGTGACTTATTACACTACCTAACAAAATATAATCTCCCTCTTACCAGGGATATCACTAGTGAAGCCTTACCTTCAGTTAAATATTATAAAAACCTTCGCCCTAAAGCATTTTAAGGTATTTGAAAGAATATTTTTGTCTTTTTATTTCATCTTTACTCCCTCAAGAAACATGTCGAATGATAGCCATCGTCGGGAAAAATAAAAAAAAAAATCAACTTTTTATAGTTTTTCTTCTTTTCTATCTCTAACTACTAAAACAACAAAAAACTAACATATAAATATACGGTATACAATTATCCCCCTATCCCATACTTTAAGTTGTGACATGTCCCCATGACACACAATTAAAAAACATAAGGTAAAGGAAACTTCCCTGAACATCTAATCGGGGTCTGAGTTGAAGTTGGGCTCCATTCCACGCGCCCGAACCAATGCACGCATCCATGCAGACAACTTCTTCTCAGTCTTCTTGGGGTACACCCCACACTAATATTTTTCACTCGTCGCAACCTTCTCTTTTGAGCTCTTCTCCTTCCACTCAACACTTGCAACTGGCTTCTCCTTTTTCACCCCCGTTTCTACATTCATCTCAAAAGTTACAGTCTTCTCTCCCACTCTAAGCATGCGTCTTCTCTCGTGTATATATAAGATTGCTCTACACGTTGTTAAGAATTGTCACGACCCAGATCGAAGGGCCGTGACGGGCACCTGGTGCCTCACCTATCCTTGCGTACGAACTTGCGACTAAGGGACTCTAAACATATAATGTCATACTTTAGCCATGGGTCACATTTCAAGACAATTTACGAACGCTGGCTAAACATCAATATAAAACTGGGCTGACAAGGTCGTCATAACTACTATAGCTGGCAAACCAACAAAATATAAATACAAGGCCAAGCCCAACATACTGCACTAACTGACAGGATATGTCTACAAGTTTCTACTGATGGATGCACGGTGATCAGAACAGGGCCCAGACTTACCCATAACATATATTTACATATATACACAAGATGTACATAAAACTCTAGACCTGTAAACTCTGAAAAACGTGGAGCTTACTGATCAAGCTGAACTTGGGCAACACCTACGGAGGAGGTCTACCCGTCTGTCTATCTGAACCTTCACGCACGGAATGCAGCGTCCCCGGAAAAAGGGACGTCAGTACGAAATAATGTACCGAGTACGTAAGGCAACAGAATAACTGAAAGCTGAAACTAAACTGATAATATAATAACTAAAAGTAACTGGGAATCAAAGATAATCTGAAGATATACTTACTGCTTATACTGATTTAACTCTCTCAATATAGTAAGTAAAATGGTTGTCCCGCCTTATAAGGCTCGGTATATATAAATGTTCTGCCGTAGTAGGCTCGCTCATAGGTACTCGGCCATACTAGGCTCTGTATCTTGGCCAAATATGTTCGCTCATAGGCGCTTGGCCATAGTAGGCTCGGTATATAACTTACCATCTGATCGGAGGTTGCCCAATAGGGGCCTACCTACCGATTATAGCTCGATGGTGGTGAAAGTACTGTAATACTATATATATCCTCTTCTCCCTTGTCTGGAGGGATACAATACTCAATTGAATATAAAGTCCCGACAAGGGAGAATACTGTAACTTATGAGACTAGGATAATGTATATAAATTCAGGAGAATGAATTTCTCTTTATGCCTCGTTATCAAACACATGTAATTACGAGATCATGCCAAAATGAAGGAAGGGCTTAGCCTTAACATACCTGGATCAATTCTCTTGAAAATTCCTCTAGCACACGTCTTTTGCGACGAAACATGTAACGGCGAATCGAAATAAAGAAAAATCCATATGATGTTCTTGAGAAATATTGTACCGTACTCCCTTAGAATTTCAAATCTTGTTGTGTTACATAGTATAACTTTGTTGCAAATCTCATAGAATTGCGATTCCATATTGAAGCTTCATCCGTACTTGTAGTCATAAGCCTTCATTTTGTGAATTTTATCATAATCTCATATGAATCTTTTTGAATTTGAGAAGTCTTTCATGGATTTTGTTGAAGATTTCATTGTTTATTTTGATGAAGCCTTCCTCCATTCCCCTATATAAATTTGGGATGTTTCTTATTATAGGTCAGGGCCCCTTTTGTAAGATGACTTGGCTAAACATCTCCTCTAAAAATGCCACTTACTTTCATGAAATATGAGGCATAAGAAAGAAGAGTCCCGTAGGCGCACTTACAAGATCAGAATCGTACAGGCTGCATGATAGAAGGTAGCAACATCTACGAGATTGGAAGGATTCTGACCATAAGTCATGGTGTGGGAAAGAGGAAACTTGGCCTTTGAATTTATTCACAGAACAGTTGCCTAGATTGCAAGGAGAGTACTAAAGTATTCGGAAGACATAAGTTATGGAAACGATAAGTGCATTAGTCAACATTCGAGGACAAATGATCTAAAGTTGGGAATGATGTTACACCCCATGTTTTTGTACGTGAAAGTACGCCATAAGTAAATTGATGAAATCTCGGAAATCAGATGTTACATCCCGCATTTTTCGTACGTTAAAGTTTCGTCGTAAGTTAATCGACGTAAGTTCGAGAATGAGATTATTTTGGGATTATAAGTATTACGCTATTTCGAACAAGTGATAAGTAAATTTGTGAAAGGGAGAGGGTAAGCGAATCAAAGGAAATGACTTTTGTCAAATTTTTACATTTTTGGATAAAGTACGGCCCGAGCTATAATACCCTATATATACTGACTAGTACCATACAAGGTACCACATGACCATAATAGTAAGGTGTACAAGAATACCATAATAGTAAGGTGTACAAGAATGGTCTTTCTAAGATGAGAGGACATCCTTATTATCCTCCATATTCACCACTATAAAATCTACAAGAAATACAAACTTATCTACCCGCACTAAAACCTCCACTATCCCTTCGGGTATTAGAGTTGCTTGGTCTGCCAGCTGCAAAGATATTGGCACCGACCTTATCTCTCTAATCTCACTCTCCAGCTTCCTGTAAATAGACAAAGGCATTAGATTAATTGAGGCACCAGAATCACATAAAAATTTGTCAAAATTAATAGAGCCTAAAGAACAAGGTATAGTAAAACTCCTTGGATCTCCACAATTTTGTGGAAGTTTGTTTTGTAAGATAGCACTGCAATGCTTTGTGAGCTTGACTAATGATATCTCCTCGATCTTCCTTTTATTTGTAAGGATCTCCTTCAAGAATTTTGCATAAGCTGGCATTTGAGCTTCTCCTCACTTTCTTTTTCAGGTGACACCTCGTTTTGGACTAGAGTGTGATCTTTCAACACTTGCCCACTTCTCATGGTCACATAATTCACTGTTTCTTTGGGATTCCTCTCAGTATCAGCTGGCAAAGTACCTAGGATTCTCTCAAACAATATAGTGGCAATTTTTCCCACTTGCTTCTCCAAGTTTTGCAACCCTGTGCCAAGTTCATTGATAGCTGCACCATGAGCATCTAGCCTCTCATCCGTCTTGACAATTAAGGACTTCATAAGATCTTCTAGCCTAGGCTGAATGATCTGTTGAGGCTGAAATTGCTACCTCTATTGATTTTCAAACTCTGGAGCTCCTTGTCCCTAAGTCTAAGATTATTTTGTTGCCATGCATTTGCTATACCCCCTGGTGAACTCCAAGAAAAATCGGGTGCCTCTGACCCATTGCATTAAAGTTGTAATTCCCCAC
This sequence comes from Nicotiana knightiana, assembly GCA_005239525.1. NCBI lineage: Eukaryota > Viridiplantae > Streptophyta > Magnoliopsida > Solanales > Solanaceae > Nicotiana > Nicotiana knightiana. Next base: position 143,695 of record ML438074.1, on the reverse strand, counting down.
AACATTCACTTCCTCAGTTGAGGCTTGACACTCATGAGTCGGGTGTCCTCTTCCACATTTATCACATGCTGCATGAGTCTCATTTTTAATTGAAGTTAAGGTCATCTTCCTTATCTCCTTCGCCATATCATCAAGTTGTACCTGCACAGATGTGTTAGCATCAACCTGGTGAATACCATTCGCTCTTCTTCTTTTAGCACTTTCATAGGGACACTGATTTGAGTCTTCATACAATTCATCAAGAATAGTGACTATCTCCTCTAGTGTCTTTTTTATCAAAGGGCCTTCAGCTGCATTGATCAATGTTCTACGTGAGGTTGGTGTCAACCCATCCCAAAAAACCTGGAGTTGCATCCAAATTTTAATTCCCCTGTGTTGACACTTTCTAACAATCTCTTTAAACCTCTCCCAAGCTTCAAAAACAGTTTCAGTATCTTTCTGGAAAAAGTTATGGATTTCTCTTCTAAACTTGCCCGTTATAGATGAGAAGAAATATTTTTCAAGAAATTTTCTGGTCATCTCCTCCCATGTTCGAATCGATCCTTGAGGCAAGCCTCAAAGCCACTGATTCACATCATATTTAAGTGTGAACGGGAATGCCCTTAAGTAAACTGCATCTTCTGAAACACCATTGTATTGAAAGGTGTTCATAATCTCCTCAAAGTCCATTAAATGGTTATTTGGAACTTCATTCATCTTTCCTCTGAAGACGCATCAGCTTTGAAGAGTTTGGAGCAACCCTTGCTTCAATTCAAAATTGTTTGCTGCTACTGGAGGTGGTCTAATACTTGACAAACCTTGGCTGTAGACCGGTCTAGCGTAGTCACCATGTGGTCTCCGAGCACCAGGAGCTATGTTTCCGAACTGGCCTGCACCCAAAGGTATATTTTGATTAAGTATGTGACCCCTCTCTTTTTCATAAATGCATTGCGCATCTATAATAGCTTCCTCTTCCACATCTCTTGCAACTTTCTCTCATTGTTGGGCTGCCTCTCTCGAAAGCAGGTCCACATTATCATCACCATTTCTAGCCATATCTGTGGTTGAGGATTGACCAACCTTTTCTAACATCTCAGTGAGATTTTTTTCCTTCCTCAACTGTCGCAATTGTTTTTCAATTTCTGGCTCGTATGATAGAAATTCTTTCCCAGTAGATCAATTCATGCACCAATCTAACCTATAGTATGCGCTCAATCAAAGAACATCAACCGTAAAAAGAGAAAAAATAAAATAAAATAAAAACAAAAAAATTCCTGAATTAGCACTACCAACTATTTCAAACACTATTGATTTCCAATCCCCGGGAACGTCACCAAAATTTGACGAGCCTAAAACACACACCTATATATGCTCGCTAGTCAAAGATAATATAGTATAATATCTATCCACATTGATTGGAGTTTAACAGTATTATCGTAGTTTGTAGCTAACTTTCTATCCAACATAATCAAAAGTTGAGATTTATATGATTAAAACTACAATTTACTAAGAATATAGATCTAATTGACTATGACAATTGGACAAAAGTAAGCAAGGAAGATATCTATGGGAGAAAACAAGGGTTGATTGGATAGGTGCAAGATAATTATGTGGGATTTAACTTAGTTAATTCACTTCTAAAGTTCAAGTGATTCTCTCGAATTCACTCAATTATTAGTTCAAACGTTTAGTAGAAACTCCTCTCTTGATTAAGTCTCAACCTCACAATATGAACCAAGTTAAGCTCGGTGAAGATATGCAAGAATTCGTAGTGGATTGGTCTTTAGGAGAACCTCTTTTGATTATCCTCCAAACTAGGTTTAATCAATAATTCAACTAGCCTCTTTCAATTACTAATAAGAATTAATGAACTCAACCAACAAAGTAATGCAAATATATCACAAGTTATGCGTCTCTCGATTACATGAACATGTGAATATATATGCAACAATTAAAACACCCAAAATAATTCAAAGCATAAAAACTAGAGTTAAGATCCACAAACAAATATCAATACACCAAATCATCAATCCCTAAATAGAACTACTCCATAGATATGGAGTAATTCATCACAAATATAAAGAAAAACATAAAACGATCCACTACTCTTGTCTTGAGTGAGGATTGAATGATGAATTCCTTGTGCTTTCGCTTCTCCGCTTCCTATTTAACCTCCTTAGGTTTTTTAATTAGATGTGTCAAAAAGTCCCACGAATAACATTTTTCCATGTATTTATACCAAGTAAGGTCGGGCCCAGACCAAAACACCTTCTCTTGTGCGAAATAGGACAAATACTCTGTAAAACTTACATAGGCGTGCCGCATGGGGCGACGCAGCATGCGGGGCATTAATGGGGATTTTCAGAGAGTTGATTTCTGACAGACGATAGGATTTTACATAGGCGCGGCGCGCCATGCACCACGTTCATAAAGGTGTATTAAATTCTCTGCGCCCGGTAATATTTAATAAAGAATATTCTACAACATTAAGAGCGACAGCCTATTACAGAGAATTTGGCATTTATGTTCAACGTTACATCTTCATCAATGACCCTCATAATTGACATTAAAGGAGGTCATGATCCTAGGCCTCCTTCCATAGACACAACTATAAATAGTGAGCCTAGTTATCACTGTAAGGGATACGAATTTTCTGGCTACACTTATACTACGTTATATACAAAGCTTAGCAGAATCTTACTTTTCCGCTTTTTGATCTCATCATTGTTGTGCCCGAAAACCTTGTTCCCGGAACTATCATCTTCGTTGTTTCATCTACATTTTAAGGTAGTATTGTATATTTCTTCAGTTATTGCATTATTTTAGGATCAAATTAGTTCACTTGTCTAGAAACCACATATAAATTCAACTGTACCATTTTATGGTTAAGCAGATACATTCATACAAAAGTAGAAGAAATAATAGAGGAAGAAAGGAACGCACCGCTGCGGTATTGTGCATGGCATTTTTCAACAAACACTCCCCCTAAAGTGCTTTAATCTTTTACCAATCTTTCTTTGAAGCCAAAGGCTTCAAATAGTTAGCAATATCCACCGGTCGGGACAGCAGGTTGCACCCAGTAGAGATTGAAAGGGACGTTCTTCCTCCTTTGTGGATCTTCAAAAGGGGCAGCATAATTTTGCCCAAAATTACCATTAACTGGGGACTGAGGAAGATGAACACCCTTTCTATGGTCAGGTGCGCAAGGCGGAGATGATGTTGCATTTGCTGGTAGGAAAGTGGATGAAGGTGCAAATGATGTAGCAGTTGCTGGTGTTGGTGAAGGTGGAGATGAAGCTGATGGATTCGAAGGGTGAGAAGCAGTTGCATCAAATGCAATTTTGGTGGATGGATGCTGTCACGACCCAAATTTCCCTCCGTTGGGTATCGTGATGGAACCTAGTCTTAAGGAGTAGGTAAGCCTAATATTCATGGAATAACAACAATAATAAATAGAATCTAATATTTTTCTGAAATAAATAATTCTTTACACATTGTATATTCCCAAAACCCGGTAGTACAAGTCATAAGCTTTAAAGAAATTACACTAAAACTCCTAAAAATACCACTGTTCAGAAATAAGTACAACAGCGCAAACACAAATATAAGATGGTGACTTCAAAATCGCGAATGCTGAAGCGGTTTTACCTTGAGTCTCCACAACAGCAACCGCGCTACTAACAATCAATCGGTCGACTATGTGAAAACCTGGAATCTGCACAAAATGTGCTGAAGAGTAGTATGAGCACACCATAACAGTGCCCAGTAAGTATCAAGACTAACCTCGGTGAAGTAGTGACGAGGACTAGTCAAGACACCCACTGGTCTAATAAAACTGAACAAGTATCAATATAGGAATCAGGGAAATAATGATATACACATAAAGGCTACGCAATATAGCTAACAATACAATGAATTTGATAAATAAGGAAAACAATAAGTATAAGCGGAAATCATGAAACAACACAAAGATTGAATAGAACAAAAACAAATCTGGAATGTAAATATACAACACGGACAGGTAATGCCTCAACAACTTCTACATCAAGTTCGTAGTCATCTCTACGAGGTTCCAAACCTCAGATAAATCACCATTTATGGGTCCCAATATTCGAACCCTGACACTTGGCATCTTGCGCCCTCATTCGAGTGCTAATTGCACGGACGACTTATGTGCCAATTGGGTCATCTCCACCCATACGGTGAGTACAACAAGAGTATCTATACTTGTCAACAACAAGGAGCCCTAAATTAATTACTAGTACTTAACTAAGTGTATGCTTGTGCAGGTGTTCTAACATGATTCAACGATCCATAAGCATAAGGAAAGAAAAAGGCAACATGTACATTGTCATCTCACAAATTTCCACACGAATAAAATCACACCGTAAGTGTTCCAATACACAATATAAACAACAAGGAATTCCCCCAGGCCAACAAAAGTATCACAAACAATCCCTGACATAGCCCACCTTGTCCCGCCATGTGTGCAATAGTAAAGTATATGCCCGCCTTGTTTCGCCACACGCGCACAAACATGTTCCCACCCTGCCATGCAACATGCGCAACCCACATATACATATCCCGCTTTGTCACACCACATGTGCAATATCAATAGAAAACACGGCACGACAGAAACCTCGTGCAAATCCCATATCAACAACCGCACGGCAGAAACCTCGTGCATCACCACAACAAGCACAACAACAACAATTGACAATAATACCAGATACGGTAGATACATAAATTTAAGAACCTTTGGTCACAAGAAAAGCAAGGCCAGTTCACAAGGAATAAGCACAACAAAGAATACTAGGCGTAATAAGGATAGCTCACAAGGAAGAAAAATAATGTATAAGAGTCGTATCCAAATGCACTATTCAACAACAAGAAATATCACACGAATACGCTAACTCCATATAAGGGCAAGTCAACTAAGGTATAGAATATCTAAACTTCTTTTATGGTTGAGCAGTTACGAGGATATTCAACAATTTTACTTAAGGACAAGCAGCAGGAGAATAATCATAATTTCAGTTAAGACCAAAACAATTATAGGATGAGATGAAGATAATTATAATTTGAGATAAGCAGTTAAGAGGACCTAGCACGACAGTAAAAGGACTAAAATCTTCATATAAGTCAATTAGGAATAAAATAGGCAAGAGGAGTAAATCCAAAAGTAAGTAATCCTACATTTAATCAAGTAAAGATGAAACTAGATATTAGGAATTTCAATCATGTCAAGAACAGTTCATACTCAACGAATATAAGGACCTAAGATTCCTAAAGGCCAACTTTCCACAGATAAGTCTGAGCACGTACTCGTCACTTCACGTACACGGACTACAAACAACATAAAAGACTCAATCCTAAGGGGTAATTTCCCCACACAAGGTTAGGCAAGATACTTACCTCAAAGACGACAACCCGGTACTCTAAAATAAATTTCTCGGTGAAAAGACCTCCGGACGGCTCAAAATCAACTAAAACTTCAAAATACACATAAAACATATAAGGAACTATTCTAAATAATAAAGTTTCAATCTTTACAAAAATATAAACATCGACCCAAAAGTCGACCCCCGGGCCCGCACCTCAGAACCCATCAAATTTTACAAAATCCGAATACCCATTTCGATACAAGTTCAACCATACAAAATTTATCAAATTCCGATACCATTTGGTCGCTCAAATCACGATTTTTCATTTTTGAAATTTTCTTTCAAAACCAACCTTTTCCTCAACTCAAAACACAAATTAAATGATGAAGATAAAGATAAAATCATGGAATATATTCAATTCTAGTTGAAGAACACTTACCCAATCGAGTTGTGTGAAAAACCCATCAAAAATGCCAAGAACCAAGCTCTAGAAGTCAAAATATGATAAAAATGGTGAAACCTTCGATTTTGAAGATTTATAATCTACCCAGGTATTTAATGAATCGCGAGAGAAGGAGTGCGATCGTGTAGAAGAAAAATCTCAGCTGGCCAAAAGGTGCTATGCGATCACGAATGTACTTATGTGATCGCATATCATGGAAATGGCCACTGTCCAAGAATACACAGTGCGATCGCGAGCAAAAAGAGTGTGATCGCAGAGGGAAAAATAAATGGCCTTGACCAAACTGTTCTACGCGAACGCGGGGGTGGGGGTGCAAACGCATTGAAGGAAAACTGGGGGTGGGTAGCAGAACACTATGCGATCGCGAACATGCAGATGCAAACTCACTGAAGGAAAAGCTGGGCGGCTCACAGAACACTATGCAATCGCGGCTATGCATATGCGATCGCATAGAAGGAAACATCAGAAAACATATCAGCAGTCCAAAAATAGGGAAAAATGTCCCGAAGCCCATCCAAAACACACCCGAGGCCCCCGGGACCCCGTCCAAACACATAGACAAGTCATATAACCTAACACGGACTCGCTCGAGGTTTCAAATCACATAAAACGACACCAAAACGACGAATCAAACCAAAAATAAAACTTATGAATTTTCAAATATCAAAACTCGTGCCGAAACATATCAATTCAACCCCGAATGACGCCAAATTTTGCAGATAAGTCATAAATGACATAACGGACCTATAGCCACTGTCGAAATTCCATTCAGAGTCCGATGTCAAAATTTCACCTATCAGCCAAAATCGCCGAAATTCCAACTTTCGCCGAATTACCTCAAATTACTCTACGGACCTCCAAAACCAATTCTGGGCGCGCGCCTAAGTCAAAAATCATCATACGAAGTTGTTGGCATCACCCAAAACGCATTTCAAGGCCGTTTACCCAAAAGTAAAACCTCTGGTCAACTTCTGTCACTTAAGCTTCAAAAATAGAAAATTTCCTTCCTATTCGACTCCGGATTATCCGGTAACTGAATCCCACCATGCACGCAGGTCGATATACACAAATTGAAGCTGTTCAAGACCTTACGCCACTGAACGGAGCTTGAATTCTCAAAACGACTGGTCGGGTTGTTACAGATACTCGTGAACCAAAGATGACAGGGATCTGGTACCAGACACAACAATTAAGGTCCGAAAATAGGAGTTGGAAATATCTACCAAATCAAATTCTCCGCAAAGTATCGAGACACCATCCTCGGTTGGTGTAACTGTCTCAATAGGTCGAGCGTTCTGTTGAGATGATGAGGATCGTCACCTTCCATGTAGAGAAGCTCCCTTATAAATAGCCTCTTCATCATCATCAATCATCACGGTGTCTATGACCGGCCCGGAAGTAGGACCAGTCACCATCGCCATTGGAGATGATTTGAGGGCATCAGTCTTTTCCCTCTTATTCTTTTCCTCAACTGCGGAGGAACGTCTTTTCTTTGGTTGTTTATCCTCCGGCCGGAGACTTCGTAAAGAAGTGTTGGCGCCCGAAACAGGCCTGGAGATACTTGTTCAAGTAAGTGCCTCCTGAAGTAGCCTTGCTATATCAGCAAGATCAGCCAAGACGTCCTCATCGGGGACAGCAATAGAGTCCACAGGTAGACCTAATTTCGTCAACAAGTTAGAAGGGTTTGACCTCGTTCTCCATATTCAAAAAAAATGGAAGCAAGGTAAGTTAAAATTACCAGGAGTTTTGGCCTTCCACCCGTATTTAAGGTCCAGTTGTTTCCACAAATGAGTTTCGAGCGTCGTGATGTCCAAGATCTTCTAAACCCACCGCTCCAAGACTTCCACCACCGGTGGGATCCACCGAGTTGCTGAAACATACGAAAGGTGAAGAGTCGATACGGCCATAGAAGAATATTTAGTGAAAGAAAATATATTAAATAAAGATCTTACGAGTGCGGTTCCAAGCGGCCGAAAAGGATGAAGCCGTTGTCGGAATGATATTATTGGTGGCAACTGCAATGAACTATTCTGTCCACCCACGGTCGTTATTATCATCCATGCTAGTCAATAGAGCATGGTGACCACGTTTGTAGAAGTTTATCATACCCCCACGGAAAATTTTGGAGAAGTAGAGATTCATCATACGAGCTAATGTTAGCATCGAAGGCAGGCGACCGTCCTCCACACTGAAGGACTTACTTGTGCCAAACACACCTGGTAGCGAAGACAAAACTCCGCAATCACGGAATCAAGCTCTCGACTCTAATAAAACACACCCAAAGTAAAGGGATACGTGTAAAAGTATGTAAAACCTTTCTTGGGAAGGGTCACTCATTCCGATAAGTCAGGAGCAATAATATCCAACTCGTGGAAGTGGCAGTCTTCCTTCACAGCAGGAATATTAGAAGGATGAACGGAAGAAGGGTCCAATAGCCCATGTACGAGGGTTAACACTAGGAAATTTCTCTTCAAAGTCCTTTGTGGTACTGTGTCTTCTTGGGATGACGGAACCCACTGTTGAAGGAGCAGAGTCCTTGGCTTTGCTCATGTGCTTTGAAGAACCGGCATGCTTGGAGGATGAAGCCATTGGATAAGAGAAGGAAAAGGTTTTTTTTAAGAGCATTAGAGAAAGGATAGAGACCAAATATGAAAATCAAAAGCTCGAGAAATTATGAAGTGCAAAGGAAAAGAATTATGCGTATAAGTAAAATTTTGGCAGCTAAATTCATAGACATGATTACCTAATAATCAGAAAAAGTTGTGCTGAATCGTGGGATGACACGTGTTCGGGGCATTAAATGCGGGGAGTCGTGCATCTAATCAACTGTCAAAAGCCTTCAGAGGGAGTTATAGTAATTGCCGCCAAAAAAGTGTTTCTACCAACTTCCCGGTAACACAAAGTTATGTCACCAGAAAGCAGAGGGACTATTTGTATAGGTTAAAATATGATATGACACGTAGTCATCTTAAGGAAAGACACGTGGAACCCAAGACGGGGATGGCCGAAGACTGAATGCAGTCATTCCCCTTGTCAACGAAAGGGATAAAGTTCATAAAGGTGTATTAAAAGTTGTGCGCTTGGTAGCATTTAATAATGAATATTCTGCGGTACTAAGAGTGGCAGCCTGTTACAGAGAATTTGACATTTATGTTCACCGTTACTTGTTCATCGATGACCCTCATAATTGACATTAAAGGAGTGCACGATCCTAGGACCTCCTACCTTAGACACAACTATAAATAGTGAGCCCAGTTATCATTGTAGAGGACACGGATTTTCTGGCTAAACTTATACTACATTATATACAAAGCTTACTACAATCTTACTTTTTCGCTGTTTGATCTCGTCATTGCTATGCCCGAAAACCTTGTTCCCAGAACTGTCATCTCTACTATTTCATCTGCAGTTTAAGGCTAAGTATTGTACATTTCTTGAATTATTGCATTATTTCAGGATCAAATTAGTCCACTTGTCTAGAAATCAAGTATAAATTCAATTGTATCATTTTATGGGTAAACACGTGGGACATGCTTGCACAGTATTTTCGAAATCAACAAGGTGTCAACAAGGAGTTTAATATTCTGTTGTATGTAGCTAAAAGTTTCAAAATATTTCGGTTTTGGTGAATTTGAATATCTCGGTTTCAATGTTTGTTGATCCCTAACGCACACACAAGTATATGTGGTCGATAAGTAATATAGGATTGTAAGTCCAGATATCGTACCCACATGGACTTGTGATTAATTATCAACTAAATTAAACCCAAACAATTAATATATTCAAGCGAATCCTAACGTATGAATATTTAACTAAAATTAATCTAGAGTAACAAATTAAGAGATTAAAGAAACAAGTTGGTGCAATTTTAGAGACGAATTCAATGAGACACGATATTCTAGAGTTATGGGTTGGCTAACAATCCCGTTGAGTTTTCCACTTAAATTGTCTAATTAATTTATCTAGTTTATTGATTGACATGGTTAATATTACTCGTAGCCTTCTCCCGAAGTAATACTCGTCTATTCAAGCTAACCTAACTCCTATATTCCTATGGAATTAGAATTAAAAAGAACGCATTAATAATTTCTGTATAGTAACCAAGCAAGGCGATTAGGTATATTCCTATCCTAACCGAAAATCTGCCCCCTCCCCCCCCCCCTCTCCAGAGTTAAGATCATGCTCTACTCAATCTTCTATGCAGTCTAGAATTCCCTCTCCCGAGTTCAATTCTAGATTCGTACATAGTATTCAATTGGTGATTAAGCAATCAAATAATTAAGCGCAAGATTGAATAAATAAACCAATTTGATAAAATAATAAGAACAATTCAAGCTTCAAACTACATCGTTCATGTAGCACCCAAAACTCTAGAACAAAGAAACTATGAAATTAAAGGGATAGAAGAGAAGAAAAACTAGTTAGAAGCCTCCTCCAAAGTGTGGTTTGTGTTCCCCCACGTGAATTCCCCTTCAAAAATATGTTATATCCATCACTAAATTAGGTTTAGATCCCCTTTTATATGTGTTGGGTAGGTCTAGGGCCGTAATAAGCTTGTCCCGAGCAAATTTGGGCATAATTCTCGTCACCAGCGTCCAGCCCAGCGCTAGGCATCGTCCCTGGCTTTGATGATTTGCACACACTGCCTCTGGCACCACAGGTAGCGTGGGGCGCTGAAAATGCCACTTTTCCTTTTTTCGTCTGTTTTGGCTCTAATCTCGCACCTTTCGCCCTCAATTGCTCCTGGATCATTCCTACACATAAAAACACCTCAAATTAATATAAATCAGCACATTTTATATCCTAAATCCACTAAACAAAATTAAAACATGAGGCGATATACATATAAATATATATACATTAAGCTAAACATCAACACCCCACACTTAGACTCTTGCTCGTCCTCGAGCAATGGAGCTATCAAATATACCTCCAACTACGTAAAAATCTCAACTATAAAGGAGAACTTCAAATTTTAACCACTCTCTCTACCCTTGACTATGATCGATACCGGCAATCAAGCATGAACATACAAAAAATTCACATTCTTCCCGTTTTAAGCATGCCCAAGTATAACATTTCAATTCAATCAATTCCAACAATGTATTTATAATACCCAACCCCAAAGATGACTCGTTACAACTAAGCACCCTCAACTCGTGCACTCACCCAACAAGAAAATTTTACAATATTACCAATCATTCATGAGATCATGTGCCCTTACCAACAAATGAAAGAGTGAATATAGACTAGTCCACACATTCAAATGTTCTTTTTTTGAATATAAATTAAAGAATATAGACTAGTCCACACATTAATTGAATAAAATTAGCTCACTCTTACAAAGAATTCATATGCATCCCCTGGTCGTACCATAAGTTTGCTCGTAGTGTACATCTCTACTAATCTAAGCTAGCCAAATCTAGGATCAATTAGGACTTTAAGGTTGTAATGTAGGCTAAGGGACGGGTATGATACATTTAGAAATAGTGACTAACCGTCCTAGGCACTTTTACACTACACTCACAATTCAAACACATATTCTTCTCAACCAATTCACTTGCCACACCATATACAACATAGCCCTTTTTTCAATTAAGCACCTCTATACTCCCACTAGCACAAATTAGTAAAATTAGGAGGTGTGTGTTTTTTTTTCTACATACTTTGACTATAATTTCTTTTTCTTTTCTTGCAATTTTTCTTTTTCTTTCTCTTTTTTTCTTCTTCTTTTTCTACACACACACACCATATATTATTGTTCATCAGCTAATGACTTTTGATTTGAACTTTACTGCACCAAAGGGCCCTTCCATGGTTTCACTCAAAAGCTACTCCCCAAATCTCTCACCTTACTTCTTTTAGCGACTAAGTGCCTTAGGAGGTAAAGATTCAACAATCTCAAATTAAGAACAAAATATGGGTATGTCTTGTAATGTGGTTGCCAAAAGAAAGGTCTATAGGCTCAAAGGGGCTAGCAACGGAAAATTTTATCTTTATGTGACAAGAACATCTATGATCAAGCAAGAAACGCCTACGTCATCTCCTAGACTTGCATAACTTAATGATTTCGCTTTGATTAACACACGAGACAAGTTCTAGACTACACATGATAGCATAGAAGATCACAAATCCTCACACACACATTTCACATGACTTAATCAAGACGGTTTTGTTGAACTCTCAAGTCAAGTAAGCACACATAATTGAGAAATTTAAGCAATATTGCACTATGTAGCATACAAGTCAAACAACTGGGCAAAAGCGTCACAAAATAGGCTATTTACTTTACTTAGACGTCACAATTTAAACCAAATACACGGGAAGATAGAATGTATGTCATATTCTAATGTGCCAGCACCGAACATGTCACTAGGTAGCTCAGAGCAACTCATTTTCTTTCTAACTACTCCTAAAAAAATATCAAAGTACCCGGTTCTAGCTACATCCTTGGAAAAGAACTGGCGCCCAAAGAAAAACCAAGGGATATTACCTAGTTATCCTAAAAAAACAAAAAAAAAATTGTATTTTTAATCGGACTTTATCCCACAAGAAAATTGTCCAAAAGGTCCATCGTCGGAAAAAGTCTGAGCTTTTTCTAATATTTCTTTTCTAAAATGCACTAGATTTAAAACTAGACTAAGTCAAACTACTAAAAGAAACTAATTAATTACAATTTATACAAAATACATCACAAGAAGTAGTCCTCCCACCCCACACTTAATCTATGTATAGTCCCCGATGCATATAAAAAAATATAAAACAAAGTAGGGTGAAAAGAAAATTCCCTGTCAGGTGAAAGGCCGAAGCAATAGCGGGTCACGAGGTACTCAGACTTCCCTCATGCATGATTTTGTGTGGGCACCCCACATTTAGTTCTCACTATCTAACTCGCTTTTTCACTCTTCCAATGGCTTTTCCTCCTATTCTTATAATCCTACAAAACAAAAACAAATACTACAACAATAATAAGAAAAAAAATAGAAATAAAAAAAAAGCAGTAATGATAGGTTGTCTCCCAACAAGCGCCTGATTTAATGTCGGAGAACAACGCCATCACTTTCACCACTTTTCCTTCCACTTTGAGGATATAAATTGCGCCCCCAATTTTGCATTAATTTTTCTGTCACGTTCATGAGGCAATGGTATAAAAATAAAGGAACCAAGCAATAGATATCGTATCTTGCACTTCTTGGCCTTTAAGTGATGGATGTCATTTTGTATCCTTGGCATCACAAATTTCAGAATATAAGCACTTTGTTCCTCATCTGTTGACTCATCCATATGCTCGACTGGATCAATTCCCATGTCACCAACCAAACACAATGTTGAAAAGTGTTTAGAATGAGGTCCAATACGCTCCAACTCCAAAATTGCATTATTTTTTACATCCTCTATTTTGCACTCTTCGTCAACCTTGACATCATTAATAATATTTTGGTAAATAGTTGGAACTCCTCTTTCTGCTCCACAAGCTGGCCACTATCCACAAAAATTGATTGTATGGCATCAGACGCCTCAACCTTTTTATTCAATTACGCCTGCAAGTCATGGATATCTGAGCCAAATTGTTCTATCTCTTACCTGAGCTCAGTTCTTCCTTCTATCAGTTGTTCTGATATATTTGAAAGACCATCACGGAGAACCGTATGAAATTTTATCAGTTGAGCTTGTTCCTCTAGCCAAGATTGGCTCACTATATCTGCTTCTTCAAAATTATCTTCTGGTGGGAACTCGCTCTCTTCGTCGAGTTGAGGTTCTTCTTGGAAATTGGCCATTAATTTGTCCATTCTAGCCTGGAGTCTTTTGATCGCTAAGGGGTCAAGAACTTATTGCTCGGCTACTTTCCTCATCAGGTCTTGTTGCTCGGCTGCTACTTGCTTCATTATGTCCATAATACGCGCAACGCATTCCATATCCTCCACTTTTTTGCTCCTATCAAACTCATAAACATTATTAAAAACATTATAATAAGAGCTACGAAAAGGATAATAAGAACTAGGACAACCATCCCAATGGCCACCTTGACAACCACAAATCTTACAAAAAAATCCACACATCAGATTGAGATTCATAATTTTGCCACAAGTGTGGTCCTCCATAATATGGACAAGGATCGCCATAATAAGAATAACCAATGACCAATTCTTATTCCAAGATGTCATGTCAACAAAGATAATAAAATATTAAACTAAGATAAATAAAAAATTAAAAATAAAAATTAAAAACTTGAATAGACAAAAGGTAAAAATCTAATCTAGTAGAATAGTTAATTTCTAAGTCCCCAGCAACGGCGCTAAAAACTTGTTGCTCCCTAACGCACACGCAAGTATACGTGATCGACAAGTAATATAGGATTGTAACTCCAGATATCATACTCACAGGTGTTTAACCAAAGAATTAGATCCTTTGACCAAAGCTATTTTTAGGATGAACACGGGTGTCTGATAACCAACCAAGAAAAGGCTGATTATTGTAAGTAATTAAAATAAAGAAAAATCAATGAGATGCACGAAAAGTAAAGTGTATTGCAATAGTAGTTCGGATGTCCCTTTACAGGTTATATTTTACTCCCTTATATAGGGAATTTCTTAATATAACGTCTGCTCTTTTCAGTGATTGAGCATTAATGACTAATTATGACATTAATGTAACGTTACAATGAGTAACCGTAACTGTTGCATGAATGTTGTGTAACGTATGGATCACTAATTGAAGATCTCTGAATATGCCCTTTGTTCCGCCCAGATACATTTTGACTGTGTCTCTTCATCTTCTCAATTAGGTTGAGACTTCCGTAGCTAATTAACCCATGGGTGTGATTTGTCATGCCTCTTTGCCTCATACCTCTTCATAGAGTCTCGTCCAGCTGTCGTGTCTTCATTGCTCCATGTAGACTGCTGAGTCATCAAGATTTATTACACGTGTAAAGCTCTTTTTTACTAATACAGATAGTCCCCACAATTACCATATATTTATCGATTAATATTTGGTAAGTGGATACTCATTTATGGCGAGAATATTTTGCCGCCGCTTCACTCGAATCATTGCATCTTTTTCTGTACGTAAGTGTCGCTTGTCACTTTCATTTAATGTTTATGCCACGTGGCATTTCCAGGTTGGTTCTGCAATTGTTCAGCGCTTTTTAGGGCTTTTTTGCGACTGCATCAGTAATAAAGTGACAACTTCAATTATGGCTTTCACATCATTGTTTTTTCCCATTTTTGACGGTTGTCTTCGAGTATAAATACCCCTTTTCTTTTCTTTCACGAAAAACTTCTAACTTTCAAACTTTATTTGTAAAGAACTTTTTCCTTGTCTTTGTATATATGTCTTCTTCAAACCAATCTAAGAGAGTCATAAACGCGGATGATTTGACTCCCTCTTCTGCTCCTACACGGAGTAGGATAGGCGGCAGGTTGAGGAGTTTAGGTTATACTCCTTCAAGGGGTTATTCCTCTTCTCAAATTACCTCTCCTCCTTCTTCTAGGTCTTTAACTTCTCCGAGGGCTAGGGCTTCTAGATCTTCGTCCAAAGGTAGAGAACGTCACGAACCTTTGCGCGAACCGAGGGTCGATGAAATAGTACCTGCAGAGTTCACCTTTGCTAGGGATATTAAGGCCCTTAGAGATCAGGTTTCTTCATTTTCATCTCTTGATAGTGTTGACAAGTACCCTACCCAACTCACTGAAGGTTTAATTCCTCTTATATGCAGGGACTATTATTGGAGTTTCGATTTTCCTGTAATCGTTCCAAAAATTAATCAAAGAATAAAGTCTTACAAGACTGGGCATTCTTTTTTTTTATACCTATCCCTTTACATAAGGGTTCAAGCCTCCCATCGACCCAGTAATCATCGAATTCTGTTGATTCTTCAAAATTTGATTGGGACAAGTCGGTCCTCTTGTATGGTGAGTCGTTGCATGTCTTAGATACTTGGCTACCTTAGCTTCGTTCCTCTTTACCTTTCATCATCTTATTCACCTCTATTCCCCAATGTTGTCCCGTCAGGGAATTATTAGTGACTTCTGAAGATGATAAGGATCGAGGTTGGTTTCTTCGGTATGTTGCTGTTCCTACTTTTTGTTTAGTAGGTGAAGAGAATATTCCCTTCACTGAGAAGTGGAATTTTGCACATGAGTACATTTTTGCTCACATTCCTTGCTTTTTGCTTTAGATATTTTATCAATATCGTAGTTGTTTCTTCTTTTTGCAGCAATCATGGGAACCGTTGAGAATGTCTCCGGTTTCAGATATTGGGTAGAAAAGCTTTTGTTAATCTCTCCATTGGAAGAGCGTTCATGGAAGTACCTCTCTGAGAGGTTTGGTTGGAGAGTTAAGACTCATGGTAAGTGAAGTTTTTGTTTGTACTTGTTTATTCCTTTGAGCATTATTTAACCCTTTCCTTTTGACAGGGTTTCCTGGTCGTGGAGTTTCTGCATCCGCGTCTGTTCCCAAGTTATCCCTGGCTCAGGCCTAGGAGATCATTTCAGGATCTTCTTCTTCAAAGAGAAAAGCAGGTGGGTTAAGGACCACGGGAGAAGAGGAGGAAGAGGAGGGCACTTTGGTCCATAGGTCACGCAAAAGGAAGGTGGTCTCAGACGATGAGTCTACACCTGTCATTGTGCCTTCTGTTCTTGAATTTGGACTTTCTGCCTCCGAGGATGCTACTCCCTCTCCCGTGCGTGAATCTGTTGTCCATTTGTTCCGTGAAGGCTTTGGTCCTGTGGCTTATGAAGCTCCCTTGGTTGTTTTCTCTCCTTCTCTTAGAGAACTCCCTTCAATTGTTCCAGTTATTTCTCCTACTCTCGTGGCTATTCCTGCTCCTGTCGTTTCTCCCTATCCGTGGATTTTTCGGCCCCTCAGATCCTCTTGCCCGTGTCTCCTGCATCTTTACCTGCTTCCGTGCCTTCTGCTACAGAAGTAGGGTCTTCCAGCGGAGAGATGAGGCAGGTGATGATAGAAGTTCCAGCAGAGGGTAGTCTCTTTAAAAAGTCTGGCCAGCCTGATGTGTGGTTGAAGCCGTTGATAGGCCTGACAGAGAGAGCTAAGTTGGACAACCACAGTTCCCTTACATTGGTTAATGAAATTGTGCATACTTCTTTAAAGGTAAAATGCATTTTCTTATGCTCATTTTTGTGCATGTATTTACCATATCTAATTGGCTTTGTTTTGCAGATCAATCTTATTGGCACGGAGCCTATGAAAAGGATTTCTCATATGGAGCAGGAAGTAAAGGAGTGGCATGCTGAAGCAGGTAACTGGAAATAACAGTATGAAAGCTTAAGGCTCGACATGGAAGCCGTAGAAGAAGAAAAATGTACCTTGGAGAAGCAAGTGAGGGTCATGACGGCTGAGTTGGCTATGGAGAAGGCATCGTCTGATCAGGAAAACAAGGATAAGAGCGTCCTAGAATCCTTATTTGCGGAGCAGCTGTCTCGTGCCTCTGAAGAGGTTAGGAGTTTGAAGGCCTTACTAGACCAAAAGGAGGAGTATTCGGGCGAATTAGTGCAATCTCTTACTCATACCCAGTAGGATCTATGCAATTGTTTGGAGAAAGTTCAATTCCTGGAAAGGTCTTTCGCTCCTTTAAGGGCCTCTAATGATGCTGCTATGATTGAGAGGGATGAACTAAGAGCTGAAGTTATGCTATGGGAGAAAGATTACGAAGCCCTTGAAGATAGGGGGTTGGGCGTATATGAACTCTCGCCTCGACACATTGACTGAAATGATCCGAGACAGTTTTGACCTTAATGTTGAAATTGCAAAAAACAAGGAGTCCATTGAGAAGGCTCAACAAGGTCAGAATCTCTCTTCACCTGAAGGTGAGGCTCTTGCTGCTCAAGTCTCTTTGTCCCAAGCCGCTCCTGCTCCTTCTTCCAGTGAAGTCAACCCCTCTCTTGAAGAAGTTTAAGAAGTTGGTTTCTCCCTTCTTTTTTTTTTCTTTTTCTCAATTGGTGGTTACCCCCAATCCCATCGGGGGTAAATTTGGATCTCTTTAAAGTCCCCAAATGACAACTTAGGGGCACCTCAATGTATAAAAACTCTATACGGCTAAGTATAAGTTAATACTTAGTTTTTACTTAGCCGTTTTAATATATTAATGCAAGTATGACTTTTTTTCCGTTGAGTTTCTGTTTCACTCTTTAAGTCTTTTTCATGCTTTATTTTTCAAGGTTTTAGTTTTACCTCTGAGTTTTGCATATAGAATGCTTTAGATTACTCGTACCTTTTCGTAATAGGCACGACATCATATTAAATTTGTGCCTTTTTGTAGTAGGCATAATTTATGAAAGAGGGCCCTTTTTGATCGACACTTAATGAAGAAGACGTCTCAACTTCATAAAGGTGTAATAATGCAATAGAGTGATAGGAATTTTTCACATGTTTAAGAATGTTTCTGAGGAAAGTTTTTTGTTTGAACTTTCACAACATTTTACATGTGTTTGATTATCGTCTAAAACTCATGTTGCAACTGTTTTCTTTTAACAAATTTGATGTACACTTGTATTTCATAACTATTTTTCATATGTAACAGTTTTTTCGAGTTAATACAAGAGAGAACTGTTTTTCGTTCGTAACAGTTTTTATTCAAGTTGGGGTTTTCACCCGTAACTGTTTTTGTTGACAACAGTTTTCAATAAGCATGAGGGAAATGCTCTTACATCCATAACTGTTTTATTTGACAACAGTTTTTTATATGAGTTCAAAGATTTCGTAACTGTTTTTAGTTACAACGGTCTTTCTTTTGAATAAGTACAAAGATGTGCATTTCTTCCTCGTGGCTAACATTTTTCCTTTTAACCTGAACATGTTCGAAGGTTTTTTGGATTAGAGGCTTTGTGCTTGAGTCTTTGGCTCTTTCGATTTTTCTCGTATCACTAGACTTGTTGGGTAGATGGATCTTCAGGCTTCGAGCTTTGACTTTTTGATAGTCATTTTTGCTTCGTCTTTGCCTTCCATATTGTATAGTCACCCAAGTGTTTGAGATTTGAAGAATGAAATCTCGAGCACTTGACTATTCCTTGCTTGTGGTTCTTTTCCTGAAAAGGAAAACACACGGGACTCGAAGGTATATAGTTTTTAGATGATGACTGCTTAACCCTTTAAAACGTCCATCAGAAAGTGTAACCCTAGACCGGGAATTTAGTTATTTCCTCGTGTCTTTGCAGGTCTAATATCATCATCTGGTGATGGGTTAGCTTTATGCCTATCATCTAAAAAGGTTAGTAAAATTTTAAATGTTCAAAATAAAATCGAACGTGTGATACCTGACCGGGGGTACTTCTTTTCCTTAGAAATAGTACTTCTTCTAGTGGATGGCATTCCAACTTGTTGGTAGGATTATGCCGTCCATAGCTTCCAGCTCGTAGGCACCCTTCCCAGTTATGCCTCGAACTTTGTAGGGTCCTTCCCAGTTTGGACTTAGCTTTCCTGCGCCTACTTCTTTTGTTGATTGAAAGACTTTTTTGAGGACGAAGTCCCCAATATTGAAGTATCTAAGATGATTTTTACGGTTGTAATAATGCTCTATGATTTGTTTTTGAGCTGTCATCCGTATTAGTGCTGTTTCTCTCCATGGTTCGACCAGGTCCAGATTGGTCCTCAATTCGTCGTCGTTTTCTTCCTCCGTGGTTTTTGTAAACTTTATGCTTGGTTCGCCAATCTCCACAGGTATTAAGGCTTCTGAGCCATAGACAAGTGCGAACGGAGTTTCTCCTGTGGCTATTTCTGAAGTTGTTCTGTATGCCCATAGTACCGCTGGTAACACATCAGGCCAGTTTCCTTTGGCTTTATCTAGCCGCTTCTTCATATTGTTGATGATGAATTTATTTGTTGACTCAACTTGACCATTATCCACGGGGTGTTATGGCGTTGAAGTGATCCGTTTGACTTGCCAGCTTTCGAAGAATTCTGTGATTTGCGAGCCTATGAATTGTGGGACATTATCACACACGATCTCCTTTGGTATCCCAATGAGGCATATTATGTTTCGCCATAAGAAGCTTTTAACTACCTTTTCTCGCACCTGTTTGAACGCTTCTGCCTCTACCCATTTTTTAAAATAGTCGGTTAGCACGAGCAAAAACCATAGCTGTCCTTTAGCTGTGAGAAGAGGTCCCACTATGTCCATACCCCATTTTATGAAAAGGCCATGGGGATATTATTGGATACAATAATTCTTTTGGTCGATGCATGTTATTGGCAAACCTTTGGCATCTGTCGCATTTGGATACGAAGTTCTCGGCCTCTTCTTCCATCTTAGGCCAATAGTATCCAGCTCTGATTAGGGTTTTTACTAAGGATCTCGCCCCCGAGTGATTTCCACAGTGTCCTTCGTGGACTTCTTTCATCACAAACTCTGTTTGGTTAGGTCCGAGGCATTTTTCTAGGGGCCCTCCGAACATCTTGCCATATAATGAGTTGCGACTGAGGCAGTACCGTGCAGCTTTGCGGCGAAGTGCTTGAGCTGTTTTCTTTTCTTCAGGTGCGGTGCCATTCTGCAAAAAATTTAGGATTTCGTTTCTCCAATCCCAGGTTAAATTGTTGAAAGTTACCTCATTTCTATCATGGTCGATCGCTGAATGGAATAGATGAATGACAATTTCATTGTCTTTGTTTGTTACTTCCGTGACTGCTGCGAGGTTAGCTAATACATTTGCTTCTGCATTTTCCTCTCTAGGTATTTGTACTACCTTCCATGTTTTGAATTGTCTCACGAGCTCTCGTGCCTTTTCCAGATATTGTTGCATCTGAGTCTCTCGAGCGATGTAAGTCCCCTGCATCTGATTTACTACCAGTTGGGAATCGCTTTTGATTACGTTTTGCTCGATTGAAAACTCTCGTGTGAGTTCTAGTCCTGCAATAACAGCTTCGTACTCTACTTCATTGTTAGTTATAGGATAACATTTGATATCATGTCGTGTCTTTTCACCCGTGGGTGATATTAAGACTATGCCTAAGCTGGCATATTTTATATTGGAAGAACCATCGGTAAAAAGGGTCCATAGACCCGGATTAGCACCGTTGAAGAGTTGTAACTCTTTTTCCACTTCAGGGAAAATGCTATTGCTAAAGTCAGCGACAAAATCAGCTAAGATCTGAGACTTGATTGCAGTCCTAGGCTGATATATTATTTCATGCTCGCTTAATTCTATGTCCCATTTGGCTAATCTTCCTGATATTTCTTGTTCATGCAGTATGTTTCTTAATGGATAAGAGGTCACAACTGTGATTGGATGACATTGAAAGTATGACCTTAATTTTCTAGATGCCATGATTAGAGCCAAGGCTAACTTTTCTAGATGTGGATATCTAGTTTTAGCATCTAGTAATGTCTTGCTTACATAATAAATAGGAGATTGTTTACCTTTATTCTTGTTTAACCAAAGAATTGGATTCTTTGCCCAAAGCTATTTTAAGAAGAAAACGGATTTTTGATAACCAAAGAATAAGATTATAATTGTAGGCAAACTTGTAAATGGAAAGCAGTAAGATGCACAAAAAGTAAGTATATTGCAATAGTAGTTCGAATGTTTTTCCTCCCCCTTACAGGTTATATTTTTCTCCTTTATATAAGGAATTTTCTAATATAACGTCTACCCATTTCGGTGATTGAGCATTAATGACTAATTATGACTCTCATGTAACGTTACAATGAATTGACCGTAACTGTTGCGTGAATGTTGTGTAACGTATGGATCTCTAATTTGAAGATCTCTGAATCTGCCATTTATTCTTCCCAAATACACTTTTGACTGTGAGCATGTAATTTTCACCTACTAAATACTCCTACAAAATAGGATAAGTAAATTAATTTTATGGATTTTTGTTGAATTTTTAGTGATGAATTATTGAATTGTTTGCATTTGCATATTCATAATTCATCTGTGAAATTAATAAAATTGCATCGCTATTATCAAAGAATTATAAACTTATTATTTGTAATTAATTGAATTAAATAATAAACGAATGATGTTTATCTGATGTAATGTAGTTTTGATAACTAATTACTAAACATTAATCATTTTATCCAATAAATCATAGACTTAATTAGGAATATAAAATTGGTTGTTTTATTCTTAATTAATCTGTAATTAGATGAAAATAAGATTTAAAATTAATTACTACATTTTGGATTTAATTAGGTTTGAATTTAATTTAATTAATTGGTTTAGGAATTACAAAAGAGCTTAAAATTGGACCTGGGCGGACTTGCCCAGGCCCAAAAACCCTTCTCTACACCCCAGCCCAATTACCCCATAGCCCGGCCAGCCCCAGCCCCTGATCCCAGAACGACCCCGTTTAGTTTAAATGAGTGAATCCCGACCATTGTTCGAAATAGATCAAACGGCTAGGAACTCAACCCCCCGTATTTAAGTGTCCAAATCTTACCCTCCTACCCCCATTAACTAGAAGTCTAACACCCGCTGTCCGTCTCTCTCTCTTCTCTCTAAAGACCCAAACCCTAGCCGCCCAGAACAACCATCCTCCGCCGACCAGAAATCGCCTCCGGCGGCGGAGCTTCACCCAATCAAGCCCAAATTTGTACCAGATAATCCTCAACCTCCCCTCAATCACCTCCTACTCTCAATTTCCCCAAAAGACCACCCAATCTCGACCTATATCAAATCTAGGAATTGAAAACCCTAGAAAATCTGTGTTGGACGATTACCCACGACTCTGTGACTCAGACTCACATGATTCGATGGCTCTTGACAAGAGCCGCCGATTCATGCAAGCTGGAGTCACTTTTGAGCTCACCGGAGTCTGACCAAGTCGTTTCTAACACTGGTACCCCTATCCTTTCTCTCTTCTCATCACTCGTGCATTAAAATAAATCGCCTAGGTTAGCATTAAAGTTGCTTCTGATAATCACTGTCTCTTCGTTTGAATTAATTAATTAGGTTGTCTGTTTTTTTTTCCTAAATAATGTTTCAGAATGTTTGATTAATCGATGTAGCTTTAGGTTTCAGAATGAAATTCTATATCCTGCATATGTGTGAATGTTTTCTGCTGTTTTCTTCCTGTTTTCTTTATGGATTTTAATTTTTTCTTTCATGTATGTGTGGATTAGGCTTAGGATTTCTTGAATGATAACCATTTTTAGGTTTAGTTGTCCCTGTCAATCACTAACTAGGGTTCATCAACCGTTAGTCATAGTCTATAATTAATCATCAATTAATTAACGTTTTAGGACTTCGCTTGAATTATCTGATTCCTTTCCTTAGTCTATTTCTGACTTTCATAACTAGTTTTTGAATCTGTATGTTGTCAAATTCTAACATAGGTTAATTTCATGTAAGTCATCCACCTAAATTGATTAATTAGGTAATTATTAATTAGGTAATGGAAAGTTAATTATACTTGACTAGTTAAGTGTGGAGTTGAAACTAAAATGAATTATAATATAATTAACTAATGTCTAAGGACCTAAACTACCTAATCTAAGTTAACTATCTAACCTCACCTCTTAAACAAGATTGGGCTTCCAACTTCCTTAAAGGTTTGGGCCACTAATGTAATCAACTAAATTGGAATGAATAATTAACACCTAATAATTAACCTAACCTAATTCCTAAAAGTGATTCACTTAGGATCAAATAGGTGTAAAATCATCTTGGTTAAGTTAATTAGAAATTAATCACACTTGACTAACTAAGCTTAACTTGAAACTAAGATAAATCACAGTTTAATAACCTAACCATTTTTATTAACTGGTAAGTCCTAATTTAAAACAACCTAACCCTTAATTACTAAAGGAGTAATTCTAAGGATATCAAGGGGTAGTATAGGAATTTCAATTGAAGAATCTTGGGTGTAACAACCCAAGAACCTTCTAGAATAAGTAAATCAGATTTTTTGGGGTTAAAAAGGTAATTTTAGGGGGCTGGGAATCTTCTAGAATAGGGCAGTTGTCCCTAAAGATAAGGTTGACAGTTGCATTTGTACTATTTTCAGCTTATTGGATAAGGAATATGCTAAGCATATCCTATCCCAAATACCCCTATATATACACACACTTTTTACCACTAAACACACTTTTGATTACTGAAAAATACAACTTTTTTTACTACTGAAAGATCTGGAAATACACATAGCTTTTGAGAAAGTTCTCTGCACAGATTTTACCAAAAAATGTTACACACACTTAGACACAATTTTTCACCTCTGAAAGAAACAGAAACAAAATGGACTGCAGTAAGAGTGTAAAAACAGTTTGAACTGGGTCTATCTTGTAGCTGTGGTTTTCTTTCCTAAAGACCTGATTTTATTGTTATTTTTATTCAATAGTTGGTATTCAAAGTCATCCTTCTTTGGGCTTCTTTACTGTGGGTTTCTTGTTGTTCGTGGCTGCTGATTTGTTGTTGCTGAGTCTTATTTTTCAGTTTTCTAGACCTTTATTTGGTCTAGACTTGTTCTCGCTATTTTACCTTGTCTCTTAAGAGGTATGTAACTCCTACCTCATATTAAGTAAACTTCATGAATGAAATCTTGTTAAAAATCAACGTTTATGTTGGTTGGTTACTGTAATTTTAGTTTCTATGTGCGAACATGCTTACACATGCTAAAAATCACGAATTTGATTCATTTTGTTTAAGATTTAAGTGTTGAATCTGCATATGAACTATATATGCCGTGTGTTTAATGGTTTGAATCCTTGCAAAACATGAGGTTAACTGAAATATCGTTATCAAAATAAGAATCTGACTACTAACAAGGTCAGATTCACTTTAAAATTTCAGATCTGATGTTAGTTGTAAAAATTGTGATATTGTTCTTATATATATAGGTTTGGTTACATTTATTAGGGTATTATGTTTGGTATTGCATCATTAAATTTAAATCTGACCCCTTAATGGTCAAATTTACTCTATAAAGATGCACAAAGTTTTGGTCTTCTTATGGTTGTTTAGAAAGGCACAAGCATAAGCTGGATGTTCTAGTAAAAAAAAGGATTCTCAAGGAGCAGTAGTTTAGGGATATATTCTTTTTTTTTTACTGCCTTCGTGCAGTTTTTCTTCAAAAAATCTGTATTTTTTGTCGAACAAATGCATTTGTTCATTTTTTGGAATCATTGTAAAGATGAAACTGGACCGTATTATTTTATTATGGCTAATTTAGGTATATAGAAATGGGCCAGGCTATTAAAAATAGCCTGTCAAGGCGTGAATTAGCCTGAACCCCAGGCTATTGAGCCTAAGGGATATCGAAGCCCTCCAAGATTCAATTTTATACTATTCTGTTTGGAATTCAAAGTTTATTTAGTGTAGCCTGTAGAAAAAATGTAAATATCTTTAAGTCTCGCATGACTCTTCTACTGAATTTAAGCTGCATTCTATAGTGATTACATATGTTAGGAATTTGACTATTAGGATTCAATTGAGATTAAAAAAATGTCTTCAAAACTCGTGTAATTTTGGTATTAAAACTGATCTGTCCGAAATTCCAGATTTCATTGTGAAAACCGCCGTTCTTGAAAGTCCCGTGATTTACTTATTCTAAACCTGATGAATTTGGTATATACAAGTATAGTCTTTCCAAACAGTACCTCTTTAGTAACTGAAAAATAATATTAAGCGTGCAACTTCGCTTCTGATTGTTATTCAAGAATCATGAATTCATATTTCTGTTTGTATCTTTGATTTTCTTAATTTTGTTTAGATGAATTGTACATATCACTTCTTTCATAAATAGCACATACTAGGATTTGGCCAAAGGGGTAATTGATAAATTGGGCTAAAATATGACCATAGCCCAAGCATTCGTCTTTAGATTAGTGAACTTAATCTTAGACAATCTTCTACATATCTTTTAGGTTGAAAATACATCTTTAGTTTGAAATTTAGTAAATTATCAAGTATTACTTCAAATGACCATAACCTACACTCAGGAGTGGCAACTCGTGCCCCCGACCCTCAACTCCAAACAATTAATAAAAACGCACATAGCAATCACGGGTGCATTTCATGTGACGTGTTTGCCATGTATTAAAAAAAAACAAGTGCATGCCATCGTGACTTTTCCAAGATAAATCCATAAACATTCTAATCAGTCTTAAAGCTAAAATGCTCCTTCAAATAGAAAACATAAAGAATAATCAAACATCGCCTCAAATAGGCATATTAAAACCGTCACGACCATAGTCTTGACTACGTAATCTACACTCGGGTGCGACAACTCATGTCCCCGTCTTCAACTTCAAATTATAATAAAAATCACATGTTGTAATTGCGGGTGCATTTCATGTGGCGTAGTTATAATGTGTCCAAAAGACAAAAAAGTGCACGCCATCGTGACTTGTTTCAAGATAAATCCATAAATACTAAAAGCGGTTAAAAATTAAATGGCTAAATGCACAATAGGCTAAAATATGTAAATAATTAGATAATTTAGGCCAAATATTAATAATTAAGCGACCGTGCTAGAACAACGGAACTCGGGAATGCCTAACACCTTCTCCCGGGTTAACAGAATTCCTTACTCGAATTTCTGCCCGCAGACAACTTAAAACAGAGTCAAAATTTCCTCGGTTTGGGATTTTTTAAAAATAAAACAGTGTCCCGAAACATCGTCAAAAATTCGGATGGCGAATCTGAAAACTAAAATAAATCCCAAATCCGAATAATGTCACTTAAAGTGGAAAAACTCCCTCATTACCCCTTTCATTAATCCGGGGGTAGTGAAAAAGAGACAGCTCTCGCGACTCCGCTGGGGATCGAACCCAGAATCTCTGGTTCAGGGTTCAAGAATTCAAGCTTAGAATAAACTGTTTTATTTTGTTTTATTATCTTATTTTTACATGTTTAAACCTAACGTGCTAAATGTCATTTTTTTACCGCTTTGATATTTTCTGAACTATATATAAATTGTGTTGAAACCCTCTTTTCTCTGAGTCTTCTAAATCATCTGGGAAGTGTGCACTTCGTGTGACTTCTTTTCTGTTAGAGTCATATCCAAATTTTAGAATGAGGTACGGACAAGTTGCAAAGCCGGTGAAGCTTCTGTATTCCTGGTACGCTGCCCCGACCTCGGCTCGAGCTATCCTCTCGGGTAAGCCTGGTCTAGAACAAAACCCCAGGATATAAACCTAGTATAACATAGCCTCATGTCGGATCCCTAGTAGGAACGATTATTTGCATCACGTACATTTTGACTTAGGGACTCAACACAGGGGTTAGGTCCGTCTAGGACAGGTGTACCCGAAATGAAAGACTATCATGATGCATTTACCTGCTACGTGTGCATTTATTTGTTTCGGCTTGTGTGTTGACCGGCTAAAAAAAATAAAAACAAACAGAAAAAACAAGAGTGAGGTAGAATAGAAATTCACCTTGTTTTGAAAATCCCTGTATTTGAAATATCCCGAAACTCTGCCAAAATTTCTGAAAATAATATTCCAAAAAAAAGTGAGTAGGTGTATATTTTTAATCAGTCAAGATTTTTCTGAACTACGCCTTGTTTGATTCTCACCGGTGTGGGATACGTAGGTAACCCTCATCGGGTCCAACCTTATTTTTTCAAAAGATATGGTCCTAAATAAAATTAGGTGACGCCATTCTTGCATAAATAGCCAAGTTGTCCTAACAGGGCGCCGGAAGGCTATTTTTGCAAATATAGCCACCTATGGTCTTTTCCAAATTTTGACCCAACTAGCGAGCACAACCCTAAAACTTCCTACCCGAAGTATTGAAGGGTCGTATTCGCAAAGATGGTCCATTTTCTCTATTACAAAACTTTTTGCAAAAAAATAACCCTTTTTCGCATTCGGTCAAAATTTTTGTGGTTTTTAATCAAAACAAATGTGCAGGATGAATACAGTTGAAAACATTCCCTTTAGGGCCGTCGATGAAATCCCCTTGGGACTCCATATGTGGTGGAGCAACTTAGGGGAAGTTAGTAGAAAGTCTGCTGTAAAAGCTTTAGGTGGACATCGTCGAAGCTCTAGTATCATTTTGGGATCCCTCTCACAACGTGTTCCACTTTTCAGACTTTGAGTTGACACCCACGCTAGAGGAAATAGCGGGGGCCGATCTCGGTGACAATCTTAGAAGTCGGTATCCGGTGGCACCTAGGGCGGTAACTCCACATAAGTTCTTGGATCTTTTGAAAATTAGCGGGACGTCCAAGACCCACACCTATTCGAAGGGTTCTGCACTTTCTATTTTATGTACAAACGTTATGGAGATCCTCGGAGTTATGAAGTGGACAAAACTGGTCTAACTCACAAGAACCAGGCTAAATGGGAAGCCCGTCGGGGGCTAGCTTTCGTGGTAGCATTCCTGGGCACCTTAATCTGCCCAAAGAGTGACAGACTCATAGATATCGGACTGGTGGGGATGGTGGATTTCATGATAAAAAGGTCCAATGGCACCCTTATACTAATGGTTTTAGCTGAGATTTACCGCACCTTGACAATTTGCCAGTCTGGAGGAAAATTCTTTGAATGGTTCAATCTGCTCCTACAAATTTGGATGATCGAGCACCTCTGTCACCGCCCAGGCTACATGAACTACGGCTTAACCGATTTGAATTGTATCGAAGAACATGGTACTCGGGTAGAGGGCCACAAATTTCCTGAGGGCACAGAGGCCTGGCATTGACATTTGAGTTCATTGACTGCCGACCGAATTGAATGGACATTCGGGTGGCTCCCTATCGGCGAGGTTATCAATATGTCTGATAAGGTGTGTTATCTTTTGTTAATGGGTTTGCGAAGCATTCAACCATATGCCCCGCATCGGGTCTTACATCAGTTAGGAAGATAACAGGGTGTTCCACATGATGAGGACTTAAGCCAACAAGCCATTGAATTATGTCTGAGAGCTGATGTAACGACTCGACCGGTCATTTTGCAATCGGACCCCGTTCCCCTAAATGAAACTTCCCATAGTGGCTTATTATGATTCATAACTTGCGGGGACTGGTGGTCCGGGATTCGGGGGTATTTAGAGTGCTACAGGAGCATTTGGTTCCTTAAGGTTGGCCTTTAAGGCCAAGTTTGACTTCAGTCAACATTTTTGGTAAATGACCTTAGAATCGAGTTTCGACGATTTCGGTAGCTTCGTATGATGATTCCGGACCTGAGCGTATCTTCGGAATGGGCTTTTGATAACCCGGGAGCGTTTCGGCGCCCAATATTGAATTAAGAGTTCCTTAAGTTCCTATTATAGTTTGGGACGTGTTTTAGCGATATCGAGGTCCGAATGAAATTTCGAGACCAGGAATAGTTTTGTTATGTCATTTATGAATTGCCTGCAAAATTTGGTGTAATTCCGAGTAGTATAAGTCATTTCAGCGCATGGTTAGCGAAGTCTAGAAAACTTAAAGTTCCTAAGTTTGGTTATAGGGGTTTTGAGGTGTGATTTTGAGTTTTAGCGTTGTTTTGGGTGTTCCGAAGGATCGAGCGGGTCTGCATTATGATTTGGGACTCGTTAGTATATTTGGACGGGGGCTCGAGTGGGCCCAGGTGCCTCCCGGACACCACACGAGGCCATAAACCAGCTGCATTAGCTGCTGGTGCACCTGTTCTGGTGTGACCACAGGTGCGGTTGCCCAGTCGTAGGTGCGGGACCGCTCCTACAGTCCCAGCCTCGCAGGTGCGACACACCAGTGGTCAGGCCAATTCTCGTAGATGCGGATAAAATTTCGCAGGAGCAGAGCCGCAGGTGCGGTCTCCATTCCGCAAGTGCGGGCCCAGGCATCCTAGTCCATTTCTGCAGGTGCGAGACCGCAGGTGCAGTCCTCAAGCCGCAGGTGCAGAAATGTTGTCCAGACAGTGTGTTTTATACACAGGAATTAACTCATTTCCCTTATCTTCATCTTCTTCCTTGGGGCGATTTCCACCATTTTAGAAGGGCAAATGACCTGGTCATTAAAGGTAAGTAACTTCCACTCTAATATAAGCTTCATGCATGAAATACTAGCTTAATTAACTACCTAAATTAGTGAAAATTCAAGAATGGGGTTGTAACCAAGGGCTTCCGCTAATGTGAGAATTTACCCGTGAATTGGCTATGAAATAAAGTAGAAATCGTATCTTAATGATCCTTAGGTTATGGGTGAGTGTTTCCTTCGTGACTTTGCGGAATTCGAGCATGTGGGCCCGGGGTTGGATTGTAGAATTTCTTCAAGAATGGGAAGTTTACTAAGTGAGTAGGAGAAGTTCCATGTTTTGTGCATAAACTAATGAATTTGTATAACATTTGGCTAGTTTCGAGTCCTCAGGTGTAGAGTTCGAAGTTTCGGGCGCATTCTTAGTCCGGGAAGTAGGTTCGACACGAGGTGAGTCTCCTTTCTAACCTTGTAAGAGGGAATTGTCCCCATAGGTAACTATAAATAATTGCATGTTCTTATTTGCGTGGGCTACGCACGCACGAAGTGATGAGAGTCTGTGCGTAGCTACTACTATATTATGTTGGGTAGTTCAAGGACTCACGAGCATGCTTATATGAGCCTTACATGTATTCCTAAACGTATTTTGATTTGCTTATTATCCTTGATTTGGAATAAGAATATTAGGAAGTGGTGGTCCATAATATATTTCTTAGGTTCTTGCCTTAAAGAGAAATCTCTGATAATTCCCTAAAAATTGATAATTATATGTATGTATGCTGCACCGCGCCACATGTATGATTCGTGAGCGGAATAGCCCTACTATTATGTCAATCGCGTCGCATGTTTGATTCGCGAGCGGGGTAATAGATGCATCTATGGTTCGAGCCGTTCGACCCTCGGCAGTGCACATGCTATTTTATTGCGACGTTTCGGCCGTACATGTCCGGCCTATTATGTGCTGTGTGATTTACTGGGATTTTGTTGTAATTATACAAATTGGTTTATGTCACTAGGGAATTTAGTACATTATGTGTTAAGTGAAATTTGACATGCAAAGGTAAATACAACTATGCTTGATGATATATCTCCTTGTGATTTCTACGACTGTTATGCCTGCCTAGTTCCTATTAAATCATGCTATTTAAAATGTTGACCCTAGTAAGTATCATGTCTACCTCTCGTCACTCCCTCTTCGAGGTTAGGCGGGATACTCACTGGGTACATATCTATTTATGTACTCATGCTGCACTTCTGTACTTAATTGTATAGATTCTAAGGCTGGTGCATCTGGTTATCAGACCGGATCTCGATTCTGATCTCAGTTGGGCCCGAATTCACAGTGAGCTGCTTCCCCCGACGATTCTTGGCGGAACCTTGGAGTTTTCTTTTGCTTATTTCCCGTCTATTCATTCCAGACAGTGGGATTGTATATTATGTTTTGTATATTCTGTTAGTATGCCCGTAGGACTTGTGACACTAGTTCCTGGCACACACGTAGTTGTTATTTTGATTTATGGGTTGTATATATATGTATATTGGCTCATTCTCATCATGACTATTTTGATTAAAACTGGTTAACTATCCTTATCAAATCACGTTTTAACTATTAAAAACTGAGTGTATTTTTAAAGTGTTTAAACTAATAAAATGGAGCCTGTAGTAAATGTTAGAGTCGGCTTGCCTGACCCCGCTGTTGGACGCCATCACGACCTCAGTTAGGATTTTGGGCCGTGACAACATGGTATCAGAGCACTAGGTTCACGTAGGTCTCACAAGTCACGGGCAAACCTAGTAGAGTCTTGCGGATCAGTATAGAGACGTCTGTACTTATCTTCGGGAGGCTATAGGGTGTTAGGAAAACCACTCCTTATTTTTATTCTATCGTGCAGTCAATGGTTCACTAAATTTTGTTCTTATATTCTCTCACATGTGGTGAGGGCGCGTACATCCAATGTTCCAGATCCGGGAGGGGCTGCTACCCTTGTTGATCGTGGTCGTGGCAGAGGCCGGGAGAGGGCACCAGCCTGAGACAGGGGACGAGGGCGTCCCCGAGCTATTCCAGTTGTACCACCAGAGGACCCCACTATAGAGGAGCAGGGTGAGGTTCCCCCAGCAGGTCCTGCTCCAGTAGATTTTATGACGTCGCCAGGATTCCAGGAGATCATGGGTCGTATGATGCGATTCATGGACACTATGTCCCAGGCTGGTTTATTTCCACCAGATCCTGCCACATCTCAGGCAGGAGGGGGAGCTCAGACCCCTACTGCCCAGACTTTAGGCTAGACAGCATCACTTCATCACACCCCGGGTACACTGCCCGTGGGTGGAGCCCAGCCAGTAGCAACAGCACCTGAGCTCAGACCAACTGCGGATAGCGATCCGCAGAAGTTACTGGATAGATGGACCCGATTGCACCCTCCTATCTTTGGAGGTGAAAAGGGCGAGGATGCCCAGGACTTTATTGACAGGTGCAGGGACAAACTGCACAACATAAGGATACTAGAGTCCCATGGAGTGGACTTCACTACTTTCCAACTTGAGGGCTGGGCCCGCAGATGGTGGAAGTCCTACATCCTGGGTAGGCCAGCAGGTTCCCCTACCATCACTTGGGAGCAATTCACTCAGCTGTTCCTGGACATGTATATTCCACCCTCCGAGATGGAAGAGCTGCGATATCAGTTTGAGCAGCTGGAGCAGGGGCAGATGTCCGTGACAGATTATGAGGCCAGATTTTTTGAGTTGTCCCGTCATGCCCTTATGATATTTCCTACTGATGCAAAGAGAGTGCGGAGATTTGTAGCAGGGCTGCACTCAGATATTAGGGCCAACATGGCCCGAGAGGTGGAGATGGGGACACCTTATCAGCTGGTAGTTGAGATTGCTCGTAGGATCGAGGGTTATCGGTCGAAGATCAGAGAGCAGGTACAGCAGGACAAGAGAGCTAGATATTCAGGAGATTTCAGAGGTGCCCCAGTCAGGGGTAGAGGTCAGTTCGGTAGAGGCCATTCTAGCAGGCCTCCATATTCAGCTCCTCCGCCACCTCCCCGTGGTGCTCCAGTGAGGCCCTATTTCAGCGCCATGCCAGAGAGTTCCTACTACCCACCAGCCATTCAGGGTTCCTCAGGCGGATATTCTAGTCATCAGGGGTCTTCTATTTCTTACTTCAGTGCCATGCCGGAGAGTTCTCACCATCCCCTAGCTGTCCAGGGTCCTTCTTCTGGGCAGCAGGCCATGCCACCAGCCAGATGTTATAAGTGTGGGGACCCGGACCATAAGAGGAGGACTTTCCCTAGGTTTCGGGGCAAGGCCGTTTAGTAGAGCTATCATCCTACATTTCCAGCACCGGCGGTTCGTCCACCCAGAGGTGGAGGGAAGACTAGTAGGGGTCATCCCAGAGGTGGAGGCCAGGCAGGGGGAGCTCTACCAGCCCCTATTCATGCCAATGGAGGTCACCCAGCTCCTGTTTATTCTGGAGGGGCTCAATCTTCCAGTGCTCCATCTAGATTCTATGTTATCCCGTCCAGATCAGATGCAGTGGCCTCAGAAGTTGTGATCACAAGTATTATTACAGTATGTGGTAGAGAGGCATCGGTGTTATTTGATCTAGGATCCACTTATTCCTATGTTTCAGTCTTATTTGCTCAGTTTCTGGATGTCCCTCGTGAGTCCTTGGATTCTCTATTTATGTGTCCACTGAAGTGGGTGATTCTGTGGTTTTAGACCAGATTTGTCGATCCTGTGTGATTTCAGTTTGTGGATTCGAGACCCGAGCGGATCTCTTATTTCTCGACATGGTTGATTTCGAGATTATTTTGGGCATGGATTGGCTGTCTCCTTATCATGCCGTGCTAGATTTCCATGCCAAGACAGTTACTCTAGCCATGCCCGAGTGGCCTAGGCTGGAGTGGAGAGGGTCCTCAGTTAGTACAGCCAGCCGGGTTATTTCATTCTTGAAGGCTCGACATATGGTCGAGAAGGGTTGTCTGGCCTATCTTGCTTATATGCGGGACACCACCACCGAGTCTCCGACGATTGATTTAGTACCAGTGGTTCGAGAGTTTTCCGATGTATTTCCTTCGGATCTTCTGGGCCTGCCTCCGGATCGTGATATCGATTTCTGCATTGATTTAGCTTCAGGCACCCAGCCTATATCTATTCCTCCGTACCGTATGGCTCCGAAAGAGTTGAAGGATTTGAAGGAGCAGCTTGAGGAGTTGTTAGCTAAGGGGTTCATCAGGCCGAGTGTATCATCGTGGGGTGCTCCAGTTCTATTTTTAAAGAAGAAAGATGGGTCTATGCGGATGTGTATTGATTCCCGCCAGTTGAACAAGGTTACCATTAAGAACAAGTATCCTTTGTCGTGCATCGATGATTTGTTTGACCAGTTGCAGGGTGCTCGTGTGTTTTCTAAGATTGATATGAGATCGAGGTATCATCAGTTGAGGATTCGGGCTTCAAATGTTCCGAAGACTGCTTTTCGTATGAGATATGGCCATGAGTTCTTGGTGATGTCCTTTGGTTTGACTAATGCTCCAGTGGCATTCATGGACCTGATGAATAGGGTGTTTAGGCCGTATATTGATTCCTTCGCCATTGTCTTCATTGATGACATTTTGATTTACTCACGTAGTCTGGGGGAGCACGAGCAGCATTTGAGAGTTGTGCTCTAGACTTTGCGAGAACAGAAGCTATATGCTAAGTTCTCCAAGTGTGAGTTTTGGTTGGATTCCGTGGCATTCTTGGGACATGTAGTATCCGGAGAGGGTATCAAGGTTGATCCTAAGAAGATTGAGGCAGTTCAGGGTTGGCCACGTCCTACTACAGCTACAGATATCAGGAGTTTCTTGGGCCTAGAAGGCTACTATCGGCGATTTATGGAGGGTTTTTCATCCATTGCAGTCCCATTGACTAGATTGACTCAAAAGAATGCTCCATTTCGGTGGTCCGACGAGTGTGATGCGAGCTTTCAGAAGCTCAAGACAGCATTGACCACAACACCAGTTCTGGTATTTCCTTTCGGTTCTGGGATGTATACAATGTATTGCGACGCTTCACGCATTGGCTTAGGGTGTGTATTGATGCAAGAAGGGAGAGTTATTGCTTATGCTTCTCCCCAGCTGAAGGTTCATGAGAAGAATTACCCTTTGCACGACTTGGAGTTGGCAGCGATTATTCATGCTCTTAAGATTTGGAGGCACTACTTGTATGGAGTGTCCTGTGAGGTTTACATAGACCACCGTAGCTTGTAACACTAATTCAAGCAAAACGATCTTAATTTGAGGCAGCGAAGGTGGCTTGAGTTGTTGAAGGATTATGATATCACCATTCTTTATCACCCGGGCAAGGAAAACGTGGTAGCAGATGCTTTGAGCAGGAAGGCGGAGAGTATGGGTAGCGTGGCTTATATTGCAGCAGAGGAGAGACCTCTAGCCTAAGACATTCAGTCCCTGGCTAATCTCCTGGTGAGATTAGAACTTTCAGAGCCTCGTCGAGTTCTTGCACATGTGGTCGCTTAGTCTTCGTTATCGGGGGAAATTAAGGCTCGGCAGTATGATGATCCGTGTTTGGCTGAGCTAAGAGAGACAGTGGTTCAGGGCAGGGCCAAGGAGATTATTATTGGCGAGGATGGTGTTCTAAGACTTCAGGGCCGCTTATGTATTCCTAAGGTTGATGGCTTGAGGGAGAGGATTCTAGAGGAGGCACACAGTTCTCGGTATTCGATTCATCCTGGTGCTACGAAGATGTATCGTGATTTGAAGCAGCATTACTGGTGGAGGCGAATGAAGAAGGATATTGTGGAGTATGTGGATAGGTGTCTTAATTTCCATCAGGTGAAGTATGAGCACTAGAGGCCAGGAAGCCTACTTTAGCAGATGCCCATTCCGGAGTGGAAATGGGAGCGCATCACTATGGACTTCGTGGTTGGTTTGCCTCGGACTTTGCGGAAGGTTGACGCGGTTTGGGTCATTGTGGAGAGATTGACCAAATCGGCGCATTTCATTCCAGTAGGTACTACTTATACTTCTGAGAGGTTGGGCCAGATCTACATTGGGGAGATAGTCCGGTTGCACGGTGTGCCGGTGTCCATTATATCAGATCGAGGTCCTCAGTTCACCTCGCACTTCTGTAGAGCATTACATAGTGAGATGGGTACCCAGATAGACCTCAGCATATCATTTCATCCTCAGACTGATGGTTAGTCGGAGCGTACAGTTCAGGTATTGAAGAACATGATCAAGGCATGTGTGATTGATTTCGGGGGTCAGTGGGACCAGTTCTTGCCTTTGGCCAAGTTTGCTTACAATAATAGTTACCAGTCCAGCATTGAGATGACACAATTTGAGGCTTTGTATGGTCGGCGATGTCGTTCTTCTATCAGGTGGTTTGAGCCTGGCGAGGCTAAGTTATACGGCACCGACCTAGTGAGGGATGCTCCGGAGAAAGTGAAGTTGATTCAGGAGAGGCTCTACACTGCACAGTCCAGAGTCCAGACAGAAGAGTTACGCGGATCAGAGGGCGCGTGATGTATCATTTATGGAGGGGGATAGGGTCCTGTTGAAAGTCTCGCCTGTGAAGGGTATTATGAGGTTTGGAAAAAAGGGCAAGTTGGGCCCACGGTTTATAGGTCACTTCGAGGTGTTGAGGCGAGTTGGGGAGGTTGCTTATGAGCTAGCCTTACCTCCCAGTTTATCAGGAGTTCATCCAGTTTTCCATGTATCCATGCTCCGGAAGTACCACGGCGATTTCTCTCATGTGGTTGATTTCAGCACTATTCAGTTGGATGAGAGTTTGGGCTACGAGGAGGAGCCAGTTGCCATTATTGATAGACAGGACCGCCAGTTGAGGTCCAATAGAGTTTCTGCCGTAAAGGTCCACTGGAAGGGCCAACCAGTCGAGGAGGCGACCTGGGAGTCCGAGGAGGATATGCGGAGCAGATATCCACACTTATTCAGCACTCCAGGTATGATTCTAGACCCGTTCGAGGACGAACATTTATTTAAGAGGTGGAGAACGTAACGATCCGACCGGTCCTTTTGTGTTATCAGACCCCGTTCCCCTAAATAAAACTTCCCATAGCGCCTTATTATGATTTATGACTTGCGGGGACTGGTGGTCCGGGATTCGGGGGTGTTTAGAGTGCTACAGGAGCATTTGGTTCCTTAATGTTGGCCTTTAAGACCAAGTTTGACTTCAGTCAATATTTTTAGTAAACAACCTCGGAATCGAGTTTCGACGATTTTAGTAGCTTCGTATGATGATTTCGGACCTGGTCGTATGTTCAGAATGGGTTTCTGAGAACCCGGGAGCATTTCGGCACCCAACATTGAATTAAGAGTTCCTTAAGTTCCTATTATGGTTTGGGACGTGTTTTTGTGATATCGAGGTCCAAACAGAATTCTGAGACCGGGAATAGTTCCGTTATGTCATTTATGACTTGCCTCCAAAATTTGGTGTCATTCCGAGTAGTATAAGTCATTTCGGCGCGCTAGAAAACTTAAAGTTTTAGCATTGTTTTGGGTGTTCTGAAGGCTCGAGCGAGTCCGCATTATGATTTGGGACTCATTGGTATATTTGGACAAGGGCTCGGGTTGGCCCAGGTGCCTCCCGAACACCACACGAGGCCAAAAACCAGCTGCATTAGCTGCTGGTGCACCTGTTCTGGTGTGACCGCAGGTGCGGTTGCCCAGTCGCAGGTGCGGGACCGCTCCTGCGGTCCCAGCCTCACAGGTGCGACACCCTAGTGGTCAGGCCAATTCTCGTAGGTGCGGATAAAATTACGCATGAGCGGAGCCGCAGGTGCGGTCTCCACTCCGCAGGTTCGGGCCCATGCATCCTAGTCCATTTCCGCAGGTGCGAGACCACAGGTGCGAGACCGCAGGTGCGGTCCTCGAGCCGGAGGTGCAGAAATGCTGTCCAGACAGTGTGTATTATACATGGGAATTAACTCATTTCCCTTATCTTCATCTTCTTCCTTGGGGAGATTTCCACCATTTTAGAGGGGCAAACGACCTGGTCATTGAAGGTAAGTAACTTCCACTCTAATATTAGCTTCATGCATGAAATACTAGCTTAATTAACTACCTAACTTAGTGGAAATTCAAGAATGGGATAGTAACCTAGGGCTTCCGCTAATGTGAGAATTTACATGTGAATTGGCTATGAAATCAAGTAGAAATTTTATATTAATGATGCTTAGGCTATGGGTAAGTGTTTCCTTCGTGACTTTGCGGAATCCGAGCATGTGGGCCTGGGGTTGGATTGTAGAATTTCTTCAAGAATGGGAAATTTACTAAGAGAGTAGGAGAAGTTCCATTTTTGTGCATAAACTAATGAATTTGTATAACATTTGGCTAGTTTCGAGTCTTGGGGTGTAGAGTTCGAAGTTTCGGGCACGTTCTTAGTCCGGGAAGTAGGTTCGACACGAGGTGAGTCTCCTTTCTAACCTTGTAAGGGGGAATTGTCTCCATAGGTGACTATAAATAATTGCATGTTCTTATTTGCGGGGGCTACGCACGCACGAAGTGACGAGAATCCGTGCGTAGCTACTACTATCACGAGCATGCTTATATGTGCCTTACATGTATTCCTAAACGTATCTTGATTTGCTTATTATCCTTGATTTGGCATAAGAATATTAGGAAGTGGTGGTCCATAATATATTGCTTAATTTCTTGCCTTAAAGAGAAATCCCTGATAATTCCCTAAAAATTGATAATTCTATGTATGTAAGCGGCACCGCGCCACATGTATAATTCGTGAGCAGAATAGCCCTACTATTATGTCAACCGCGTCGCATGTTCGATTCGCGAGCGGGGTAATAGATGCATCTACGGTTCGAGTCTTTCGACCTTCGGCAGTGCACATGTTATTTTATCGCGACATTTCAGCCGTACGTGTCCGACCTATTATGTGTTGTGTGATTCACTGGGATTTTGTTGTAATTATACAAATTGGTTTATGTCACTAAGGGAATTTAGTACATTATGTGTTAAGTGAAATTTGACATGCAAAGGTAAATACAACTATGCTTGATGATATATCTCCTTGTGATTCTACGACTCTTATGCCTGCCTTGTTCCTATTAAATCATGTTATTTAAAATGTTAACCCTAGTAAGTATCACGTCTACCTCTCGTCACTACCTCTTCGAGGTTAGGCGGGATACTCACTGGGTACATATCTATTTATGTACTCATGCTGCACTTCTGTACTTAATTGTACAGGTTCTGAGGCTGGTGCATCTGGTTATCAGAACGGATCTCGATTCTGATCTCAGTTGGGCCCGACTTCACGGTGAGCTGCTTCCCCTGACGATTCTTGGCGGCATGTTGGAGTTTTCTTTTGCTTATTTCCCGTCTATTCATTTCAGACGGTGGGATTGTATATTATGTTTTGTATATTCTGTTATTATGCCCGTAGGACTTGTGACACTAGTGCCTGGCACACACGTAGTTGTTATTTTGATTTACGGGTTGTATATATATGTATATTGGCTCATTCTCATCATGACCGTTTTGATGAAAACTGGTTAACTATCCTTGTCAAACCACGTTTTAACTATTAAAAACTGAGGTATTTTAAGAGTCTTTAAACTAATAAAAAGGAGCCTTTAGTAAATGTTAGAGTCGGCTTTCCTGACCCCACTTTTGGGCGCCATCACGATCTCAGTTAAGATTTTGGGTCATGATAGCTGCATTTCCTGAAGACAGGGTCCGTCAGAACTGGAACCAGTGCAGATTTTTATTACCTCGGACTCGANCCCAGATCAGGGAGCTCAAATTTGAAAACACTTTACAAACTGCTGCAGCCGAAGGGGAAAGAAATCGGTTGAAAAAAGAAAATGAGGCCCTCCTGGCTCAGATCCAGAAAATGAGGATAGCCATTAAAAAACCTGAGAGAAGAAGAGCTGACGAAAGACTTGTCACCAGCCTCAGGCAAAAGTTGTGTAGCTATGGTGATGACCTGGACAAAGACGAAGAGGATTTGACCCAAGTTCGAGAAAAATTGGCAAAGAATGCAGAAGAAAGAGCAGAATTCGTGCAAAAAATGAAGAGAAAGCATGATCAAGAAGTTATGGGCTTAAAAGTAAGGATGGCCACCTTTGAAAACTAAACGGCCAAGCAAGCAAAAAGATTTAAGGAAGAAAGGGAACAGTGCTACGCCATGATAGCTCAGTTGGAAGGCGAATTGCAACAATGGCAAGAGCAGAGTCACGAAGACGCCCAGGTTTTAGAGGCAAGATCCCAGCAGATCGGGCGTCTACTTCAGGAAAAAAGGTATCATCAGGCAAAGGGTTCGGGATATAGCCGATTAAATTGTCAACAAATGCCAGGAATGCGAAGATATGACTCAGATCACCTTCTTCTCAGTGGTAATGATCTTCGTTCACAAGATAATGGATGACCTATGCCGCCTCCAGCAAGATATGGTACGCAGGCCCGTGGCAAGGCCGAATGATGCCCCACTGGTCCCTGGAGCATTGGAAGCACTGATGTACTCTTGATTTTTTCTCGAGTCTGTATTTTGTTTTCCTGTTACAGTCCTGTCTAAGTCCACTGTAGCTTTTACATTTCCAAGAAAATTATGTGTTGAGTATGTTTTGTAATTTTAAATTTCCAAAAGTGGGCTAAAAATTTTGTAATCGGAAGTATTTTTTTAATGAATGAAAGTTTTAGAAATATTTATTTCCTTCAGATTTATCCTTTGAACTACGTGATGAGTTGATTCACGTGGCGCCGTGATACGTAGGCAATCCACATAGGATTCGATCATAACCTTAAGAAAGGAAATCGAGTAAGGAATAAAAGAGCGGAAAATAATAACAAAAAGAATGAAAAAAGTGATAAAATGACAAAGAAAAGGGAAAAGTTCAAAACCGAGAAATAAAGCCGGGATGAAATACACAAATGTTGCAAAACATATAGAAAGAATTTAATTGCCTGGGTGCATTGCATACCCCAAACATATGATTCCCTATGTGATAAATGCTTCAACCTAACGTTTTGTTGGTTCAATTTTAAAAGGTGTTTTTAGGTGGTCGATTTTGCGGTAACCTGGCTTTCCATCCTTACTTCACTAGATCAAAAGGGAGCATAGAAATGACATCCGAGTGTCACTTATCAATCGTCAACTCTTCCGTGGAAGACCTGAATCCAGCCATCCCAACATCTGAGTCACCAACAGCTGAAGAGAATAGGACTCGGCGTAACCGCATGCTGGAAATGTGGGACGCATGGTCCAATGGTAGAGAACCGCCTAGTAATATCCCGGGTTTCCCAGAGATAATTCCCAGGACAGGCGGGACCTCCAACATCCCCATAAGTTACCCAGCCACGACGTTTGGATATCCAACTATGTCGGCTCACTTTGCCGGAAGGCCTTCTGAGGTTCACCCCCAGGCCCTGTTTTCCGGTGTGTCTTCCAACTTCTTCACCGCACCACCAATCTCTGTCATGGCTCCACCGAATATCTCTAGGCCAAGCTTCGAGCCACCAGCATTCACATTCCAAACACCGTCCGTCCATCTGGATACCACTCATGTTACTCCCAATTCATACCCCCAACAACCTCAGTATGAGATCACTTTGGGAAAAGATAAGAAAAGCCCCCAGCACGAAGAAATGGCTCGTAAAATGAACAGTATTGAGCAGAGCCTCAAGAATATACAGGGGTTGAGCGGGTAGAAAGGCGTCTCCTATGCAGACTTGTACATGTCCCGCACGTCCACTTGCCTCTCGGGTTTAAAACCCCCAAGTTTGAAAAATATGACGGCATGGGGACCCCATAGCTCATCTGAAAAGGTATTGCAACCAGCTCCAGGGAGCAGGTGGGAAAGAGGAACTTGTCATGGCATATTTCGGAGAAATCTTGACAGGGATTACATCAGAATGGTACATGGACAAGGATATATCCCGCTGGCACATATGGGATGACCTAGCATGGGACGTTGTTCGACAATTCCAATACAACGTGGACATCGCTCTCGATAGGAACTCTCTACCCAATATCAAAAAGAAGTCCTCAGAAAGTTTCAGAGAGTACGCCATTAGGTGGCGCGAGTAGGCCTCCAGGTTCAAACCTCCGATGGATAAGGTTGAAATGGTCAGTGTTTTTCTACAAGCACAGGAAGGTGATTACTTCCAAAATATGATTTTCGCCATGGGAAAACCATTTGTGGAAGCAATCAAAATTGGAGAAATGGTTGAGAATGGCCTAAAGACCGGTCGTATCCTGAGTCAGTCGTCCATAAGAGC
The DNA here is from genome assembly GCA_005239525.1 of Nicotiana knightiana. Classification (NCBI taxonomy): domain Eukaryota; kingdom Viridiplantae; phylum Streptophyta; class Magnoliopsida; order Solanales; family Solanaceae; genus Nicotiana; species Nicotiana knightiana. The sequence continues at coordinate 101,777 of ML438074.1, read as the reverse complement.
AACCTCTCAGGCCATCCAAAGCGGATCCGGGAGTGCAACCAACAGAAAGAAGAAAGAAGAAGGGGCCATGATGGCTTCCGATGTCAGGAATTCTCGGCAATACCCACGTCCATTTCCCAAAGCTTCCCAACACTACTATCCTCACCAAGACGCAACTTATACTACTTCCCTTTTTCCCTATATGGTGATGAACGCTCAGCCGTATCCCAGGCCGCAACAACAATACAACCAGAACAGAGCTCCACCCCCAAGAAATAACCATTTTTCACCAGCTCTATATAACCCACGCCCTCCTCAAAACAACTATCCATACAACACCTACCCCCATGAACCACCAAGGAGACCTTACTTCACTCCCATCAGTGAGCCGTATTCAAATCCTTTCCCAAAGTTAGTACAGATGGGGCTTCTGCAGCCCGTACCTCCGACCAGGCAAAACCCAACATCAGCGTCATACAAGCGGGGTACCAATTGTGCCTACCATTCCTGAGTAGAAGGGCACGACACAGAGGATTACTGGACCCTCAAACGGGCTGTGGAAAGCCTTATAGAACAAAAGAAGGTGGTGTTAAGGGATGAAGAGGCTCCCAATGTGACGAACAATCCATTTCCCACTCATAATAATGGGAACGTCATTTACATGATTTGCGAAGACCAGGATTTTGATCCAGCTTTAAAAGCTATCATCGCCATCGCAGATGTGGAGAAAAATCCCAAGGCGGCACCCAAACCAGTCAAGGAAATGAAGAAGAGTAACCCCGTCCCCCAGGCCACGGGGAAGGCTGAAGCCAAGACAAATATGGGACCCTCTAAAGACGCAGTTCTTTACATCCCCAAGGCACCCAGGAAGGAACAAAGTGTGTTAAGTCCTCCCAGAAGTTTACAATTCAACAAATCAATGATGAACGGCCCAAAAATGTATGTGCCAAAGGGGACGTATGTGGCGCGGGGGAAATAATTTCACCAAGGCTAAACGAGCCCGTGGTTATTTGCCACGCATCGCAGACTCCAATGAAGAATACTATTGTCGTCCCCTGGAATTACAACAAGACGGTGGTGACGTACAAAGGAAAATAAATTACTAGGGAAACAAGTGAGATAAACTCATCAGAGAAATACCTTAACCTGGAAGAACTGAACAAAAGCAAGCAGAAACGATGTCCGCCTAAGAAGCCGATCAGTGCCGGAGAGGCAGAAGAATTCTTCAAAAATATGAAAACCTCTGAATACGCCTTAATTTAGCAGCTCAGAAAGTCCCCCACTCAGGTCTCACTTCTATCCTTGCTGATAAGTTCAAACAAGCATCAGGAAACCCTGATCAAACACTTAATGAAGCCTACGTTCCGGCCAAGACCACAGTTGAGCAAATGGAAAGAATGGAGGAACGATTTTTCGAAGTCAACCGGATCTCATTTAGAAAAAATGACTTGCCTCCAGAAGGGGCTTACCACAACAAATCTCTCCACCTAACTGTTAAATGTGAAGGGTACTATGTGAAAAGGGTTATGGTGGACGGTGGATCTGGGGTTGATATTTGCCCTCTCTCGAACCTACAAAGAATGGAGATCGGGACTGAGAGAATTAGGCCCAACAATGTGTGCGTCCGCGCATTCGATGGCATCAAGAGAGACACAATTGGTGAGATTGATTTGGTCTTGACAATCGGCCCTGTAGATTTTGAAGTGACATTCCAGGTCGTGGATATGGATACTTCCTACAATTATCTCCTAGGAAGGCCTTGGATCCATGCAGCGGGGTCAGTGCCATCTACTCTCCACCAAATGGTTAAGTTTGAGTATGAAGACCAGGAAATTGTGGTCCATGGAGAGGACGAGAAATCTATTTACAGGGACCCATCAGTCCCATGCCTGGAAGACAGAGAAGGCAGCGAGCACATAGTCTACCAGGCTTTCGAGATTGTGGTTGCAGACTAATATGAGGAAGGAACCTCGTGCCCTCAACCCTTCCTATCAAACGCATCAATTATGGTGCTAGCAACATGATTAAACATGGGTACACACCTGGAAAAGGGCTCGGGGTGTCTTTGCAAGGCATTAAAGAACCTATCACCTTGCCTACTAGTAAGAAGTTCTTCGGCATAGGGTTTCAAGCTACTCCCGATGATTAACGATGGGCTGACCAACGTAAAAAAGATGTTTGGGTATTGCCTCAGCTAATCCCGCACATTTTCGTCAAGCCAAAATACGTAGAGGAAGAGGAGGAGGCTTTCACGGCCGAAGAAATTGAAGAAATCTGCGGAGCAATGAGACAGATGTTGTATGAGGCTCATATGGTCCAACCAGGAGAAGGCTCCAGCACTGCTGAAGTGCAGTATATGGGTCCTAACTCCAAGCTCCAAAATTGGAAGGCTACTCCATTCCCCGTCTGGCGGGAGTCCCGGTAGTTCAGTTTTGCCATCTTTCCTGCACTATAAGTTATTTCAGGGTGTAACTCAAGTGTTTTTAATTTTTTTCCTTTTGAATTCCGATGTAAACCCTCATATGTTCAAATTCAATGAAATGAAATCAAAATTTCATCATCTATTATTCTTTCTGATTTTTGTTTATTTTTCTTATTTTTCAGTCCTAATAATGCGGCCTTAAAAAATATGACATGCTTGTAGACTTCATGCTCTGATCTTAATAAGTTGTCTAACCTCGAAATAATGAATCAAGAACTGAAATATGATGAAGAATAGTCTTTTATGGATTTAAATCAAAAATTGGAACAATTCGAGAATAAGCCTAAGCCAAACACAAACGAAACAGAACCCGTTAACTTGGGTAATGCAGAGAAGGTTCGAGAAACCATGATAAGCGTCCACACAGATGAAAGAACTAAGGACGCCTTGATTCAACTCCTATTTGAATTCAAAGACGTGTTTGCTTGGTCCTATGACGACATGCCTGGAATAAGTATGGACTTGGTGGTACACAAATTGTCGACCTACCCCGGTTATCCACCTGTCCAACAAAAGCAAAGGAAATTTAAAACAGATATGAGTGGCACAATCAAAGAAGAGGTCGTTAAACAACTAATAGCTAGAGTAATCCGAGTGGTCCAATACACCACCTGGCTGGCCAATGTGGTTCCGGTACCTAAGAAGGACGGAAAGGTCCGAGTATGTGTCGACTACCGAGATTTGAATAAAGCGAGTCCCAAAGATAATTTTTCACTGCCAAACATACATATCTTAGTTGACAATTGTGCCAAACATGAGGTACAGTATTTCGTCGATTGCTATGCTGGATATCACCAGGTGTTGATGGATGAAGAGGATGCAGAAAAGACATCCTTCACTACACCCTAGGGAACCTACTGCTACCGGGTCATTCCATTTGGTTTGAAGAACGCTGGGGCAACTTATATGAGGGCCATGACCGCCATATTCCACGACATGATGCATCAAGAGATTAAGGTATACGTGGATGATATGATTATTAAATCCAGGACGCAAGGTGACAATGTGCAGCATTTGAGGAAATTCTTCGAACGCCTGCGTAAATATGATCTGAAATTAAACCCAGCCAAATGTGCTTACAGAGTTCCATCTGGAAAATTACTGGGGTTCATAGTCAGTCGACGGGGCATCGAGCTGGACCCGACAAGATAAAATCTATTCGGGATCTCCCACCTCCAAGAACCAAGAAGGAGGTCATGAGTCTGCTGGGTAGGTTGAATTACATCAGCAGGTTCATCGCTTAGTTGACATCCACATGTGAGCCTATATTCAAGCCGTTAAAGAAAGATGCATCCATCAAATGGACAAACGAATGTCAGGACGCTTTCGACAAGATCAAAGAATATCTGTCGAATCTGCCAGTGCTAGTCCCCCCTGAACCAGGGAGACATTTGTTATTATACCTGACGGTGTTAGAAAATTCCTTCGGGTGCGTTCTCGGGCAGCATGACGCAACCGGAAATAAAGAGCAGGCCATATATTACTTGAGCAAGAAGTTCACGAGTTACGAAGCCAAGTATACTCTGTTGGAAAGAACTTGTTGCGCTCTAACTTGGGTTGCTCAGAAGCTTCGACATTATTTGTTGGCTTATACCACCTACCTCATCACTAGGTTGGATACATTCAAGTACATATTCCAAAAGCCAATGCCCACCGGGAGATTAGCAAAATGGCAAATCCTGCTCACAGAATTCGACATTGTCTATGTCACCCGCACAGCCATGAAAGCTCAAGCTTTGGCCGATCATTTAGCTGAGAATCCGGTTGATGATGAATACCAACCTTTGAGCACTTATTTTCCAGATGAGGAATTCAATTCTGTCGAAGTAATCTCAGAGGACACTGACACCTGGAAAATGTTCTTCGACGGAGCAGTCAATGCAAAAGGTATTGGGATAGGGGCAATCTTGAGTTCTCCCACAAGACAACACTATCCCGCCACGGCCCGCCTTCGTTCTTCTGTACAAACAATACTGCCGAATATGAAGCTTGTATAATGGGTATGAACATGGCCATTGACATGGATGTAGAAGAGTTATTGATCATGGGGGATTCCGATTTGATCATCAAGTAGGCTTAGGGAGAGTGGGAAACTGGAGATGTTAAGCTCCTTCCCTACAGGCAACATGTGGAAGATCTTAGCAAACGATTCAAAGTTGTCGAGTTCAGATATATTCCTCGGTGCCACAATGAGTTAGCTGATGCACTGGCTACCCTAGCTGCAATGCTACCATATCCGGGTAATGTTCACATCGACCCGTTGGAGATTCAAATCAAGGAAAGGCATGGTTATTGCAACACGGTCAAAGTAGAACCCGACGTCCAACCATGGTATCATGATATCAAAAGATTCTTGAAAACAAAAGAATATCCAGAGCAAGCCAAGAGGGACCAAAAGAGAACCATCCGGAGGCTCGCCAGCAGTTTCTTCCTAAGTGGGGAAGTACTGTATAAAAGGACGCCCGATCTGAATCTATTAAGATGTGTAGATGCCAAAGAAGTCGAAATGACTATGAACGAGGAGCATTTGGGAGTGTGCTTACATGAACGGGTACGTCCTCGGAAAAAATCTTGCGGGCTAGGTATTATTGGATGACCATGGAGAAAGATTTGTTTCAGCTTTGTCCGGAAATGCCATAAATGTCAAATACATGGCGACTTAATCCATGCACCACCATCAGAACTGCATCCTATGTCAGCACCCTGGCCGTTGTTTCCTGGGGAATAGATGTCATTGGGCCAATCGAGCCAAGGGCCTCAAACGGGCACAGATTCATCTTGGTCGCCATCGACTATTTCACAAAATGGGTCGAAGCAGTCACATTCAAAGCTGTCACCAAGAAAGCAGTGGTGGATTTCGTGCATTCTAATATCATCTGTCGTTTTGGTATCCCAAAAACTATCATTACCGATAATGCCGCAAATCTGAACAGTAACTTGATGAGGGAGGTATGTGAATAGTTCCAAATCACACACCGCAACTCCACCCCTTACCGGCCCAAATCCAATGGCGCCGTTGAAGCAGCAAACAAAAACATCAAGAAAATTCTCAGGAAAATGATTCAAAAATCCAGGCAATGGAACGAGAGGTTTCCTTTTAAATTGTTAGGACATCCCACGACCGTGCGCACGTCAGTTGGGGCTACTCCTTACCTATTGGTTTATGGCACTGAAGTCGTAATACCCGTAGAAGTTGAAATTCCTTCCCTTCGGATTATTGTCAAAGCAGAAATTGAGGATGAGGAATGGGTCAAAATCCGATTGGAACAATTAACTCTGATTGATGAGAAAAGGATGGCCGCAGTTTGCCACGGGCAGTTGTACCAACAAAGAATGGCACGCGCCTACAACAAGAAAATGCGGCCGAGGAACTTCGAAGTGGGCCAACTTGTCTTAAGACGTATCCTCCCGCACCATGAAGAGGCGAAAGGAAAATTTGCCCCGAATTGGAAAGGTGCATACATCATAAGGAAATTTCTACCAAAAGAAGCGTTATACCTGGGGGGACATCGAAGGAAATGACCCCGAAACGGCTGTCAATGCAGATGCAGTCAAAAGGTACTAGTTTAATCCTCCATGTAGTATTAAATGTTCTCCGATTGAGATGACGAAGGCTTTCATTCTCGATATTCAAAGCACCATTAACCCTTTTGCAAAATCGTTGAGCCGGTTACCCTTCTTTGATTACCCTCTTTGGAACCCGAAAGTGTTACTGGAAAAAAAATGAAAAAACAAGAGAAAAAAAACAAAACAAAAACAAAATGTTTCCTTGAACTACGTTCGACTTGATTCCGAAAGGATACGTAGCCAGCCTCTCCTTGGGTTACATTCACACCAAAATAAAAATCCACATTTCCCCAAGAGTTTAAGATGGGGCAAGTGTTGAGATTCGATAATGATTCACCTGAAAAGTTCCAAAGTTGTAATTCAATTCAAATTCTTTTTACCCCCAAATCCTGTTCAAGTCCTTCTGATCGATCGGCAAAGGAAAGTCAAAATTAGAAGATACAGCTATTTGGATCAAACACGAGCGAGTAGAGAAATTAAAATGAGAGAGCCTTATCGGTGAAAACCCATACGGGCACCATAAGGCGATGGCGAGCAGAGAAATTAAAATGAGAGAGTCTTATCGGTGAAAACCCATACGGGCACCATAAGGTGATGGCGAGTAGAGAAATTAAAAATGAGAGAATCTTGTTAGTGAAAACTCACAAAGATCACTACAGGGCGATGGCGAGAAGAGAAATGAGAGAGGTTAGTCGGTGAAAACTCGAAAAGAGCACCGCTAATCGAAAAGAGGGTGATTTGTTTACTGATATCGACATGGTCTGGGGCAAGGTTTCTCGGCCTCGAGTTAAAAGTTGTGACGAATTTCTGAGAGTCAGATGTTTTATATAGATCAGGCATCCAGTCCAAGACGCATGTCATGTTCATTGAAGGCCGTGTACACTCCAGATAAGTCCTTCTTCTCTTCCCTGAAAGGGATATTTTTTTGTCAAAATTCATTGTGTCCATTTCTTTGTTATTCTCTTTCAATCCCTTTCAGTCTGAATCTTTTTCTAAGGTAAAAATAAGAAAAGATGGAAAAACTGATTTACAGGGTTCTCGTTTAACGCAAGCCAACATGAAAAGGGCACTAAGCCTCATCAGGCGAATTGAGTCGATCTCGACTAGCCGCAACGGCCCATGCTTCAAACATAAAACTCTTAGAAAGAGAAAATCAAATTGAAATGTCTACAAAGGCGATTGAAGTGAAAGATTAAGTCTCACGTGGCTAACCTTCTCGGCAAAGTTGAAAGTCCGAAGTGCTCCAAATGCTTTAAAGTTAAGTCGGAAATGAGAGGTCGATGAAGGCGAAGCAAAGTTGGAAAGGTTAAGTCCCACGCGACTAACTATTGCAGCAGAATTTAAGGGGCCAAAACTTCCCCAAAACTCGGAAAATCCAAAAGGAAAAAGCAAGTGAAAGGCCTACGGAGGCGAAATAAAGTCAAATGTTGGGTCCCACGTGACCGATCGCCATGGTAAATCTAGAAAGCCAGGGTCCCCGGGATTAGAGATGAAACCCAATCCCCAGCAAGCAAGCAAGCGGTTCAGATCTTCGTCAAAAGAGCCGAGATCAAATAGTTGAAATAATCAAGGCCGCAAAACCAACAATTGTTTCAAACTAACAAATTGTTCTTTGCTGAAATAAGAAATAGGTGCAACTCAAAAGCAACCGTGCAAAAAAGCAGGTGCAACCAAGAGAAAAGGAGCAAGAGCTAAAAGCAGCTCTGCAGCAACAACTCCAAAAGAGAAGTTTTCTCCAAAATCCTTTCCCGCATTCATTCAGAAAAAAAAATGTTGAAAACAGCTCAAACCTGAAGTGGTATAGGGTCTTCAGACCCTGGCTCTACCTTTTTCAACAAAGGGTATACACTCCCTGGTCGATGCCAATTAAGGGTATACACTCCCTAATTGATTTTCTTTTCCCGACATGGGTGCACACGCTCCCTAGTCGATGCCAATTAAGAGTATACACTCCCTAATTGATGCTTTTCTTTGCCAATTAAGGGTATACACTCCCTAATTGATGTTTTACTTTTCTAATTAAGGGTATACACCCCCTAATTGATGTTTTACTTTTCCAATTAAGGGTATACACTCCCTAATTGATGTTTTACTTTTCTAATTAAGGGTATACACCCCCTAATTGATGTTTTACTTTTCCAATTAAGGGTATACACTCCCTAATTGATGTTTTTGTTTGCCAATTAAGGGTATGCACTTCCTAATTGATGTTTTTCTTTTCCAATTAAGGGTATACACTCCCTAATTGATGTTTTACTTTTCCAATTAAGGGTATACACTCCTTAATTGATGTTTTACTTTTCCAATTAAGGGTACACTCCCTAATTGATGTTTTTCTTTTCCAATTAAGGGTATACACTCCCTAAATTGATGTTTTTCTTTTCCAGTTAAGGGTATACACTCCCTAATTGATGTCTTGCTTTTCCAATTAAGGGTATACACTCCCTAATTGATGCTTTTCTTTTCCAATTAAGGGTATACACTCCCTAATTGATGTTTTTCTTTTCCAATTAAGGGTATACACTCCCTAATTGATGTTTTATTTTTTCAATTAAAGGTATACACTCCCTAATTGATGTCCTGCTTTTCCAATTAAGGTTATACACTCCCTAATTGATGCTTCTCCTTTTCAATTAAAGGTATACACTCCCTAATGGATTTTTTTCCGACACGGGTGCACACGGTCCCTAGTCGATGCCAATTAAGGGTATACACTCCCTAATTGATGTTTTGCTTTTCCAATTAAGGGTATACACTCCCTAACTGATGTTTTGCTTTTCCAATTAAGGGTATACACTCCCTAATTGATGCCTTTGTTTTCCAATTAAGGGTATACACTCCCTAATTGATGTTTTGCTTTTCCAAATTAAGGGTATACACTCCCTAATTGATGCTTTTCTTTTCCAATTAAGGGTATACACTCACTAATTGATGTCTTGCTTTTCCAATTAAGGGTATACACTCCCTAATTGATGCTTTTCTTTTCTAATTAAGGGTATACACTCCCTAATTAATTTTCTTTTCTCGACATGGGTGGACATGCTCCCGAGTCGATGCCAATTAAGGGTATACACTCCCTAATTGGTATTTTGCTTTTTCAATTAAGGTATACACTCCCTGATTGATGCGTTTCTTTTCCAACATAGGGTATTCAATCCCTAGTTGATTTTATTTTGCCACCCCAGTGGATTTTGCTTTGATATTTAGGGTATCCACTCCCTAGTCGGCAATAACTCCGGATGCACTGCTCCCGGCTTTTCACCTCTTTCAATAACAAAATAATGCAGAATTTCCTTACAATAACTCACGAAATTTTCCTAGTGAAAACTGGGGCAAAAAAATTTGTTCGTTTGTTTTGATTTTCGTGCAGATTACAATTTTAGGACATTGGAACTCGAGACGACCAAAAGAAGAGGTTTCGATCCAAAAAATAATAAAACAAAAGAAGAAAGAGAAGATTGAATCCAAAAGTGCAGAAATGTGAAAGATATGGACTATTCAGAGCGAGATTGAAGTCATCCGTCCAGTATATCCTGCCCTGATCCGAGGAACGATAAGACGAAACCAGCACCTGCGGCTAACAAGCATCAATATCCAGGTCAGAGTCAGCCAAAAGATCAAGACTCAAGACCAAGTTTTAGATAGGAATCTTGTAACTAGCAATTGATAGGTTTAGTTAGTCTTTTGTTTTGTTACTTTGGTGTAATAAGGAGATCAGCAGCAACCACATTGAAATCACAGTTACTCGGTAGTCCCAGCTACCAAAACTTCCAGAAGTACACTGACATGATTCCTTTATAGCCAAGGATATGTAGGCAACCTTTGAAGCAGGGTTCGATCAAACTTTTCCAAAACGCTTCACATGGAGTATTTGAACAGGTAAAAGTTGTTCATAACTGCTCACTTTGTCTTTGCCCGAAAGCTCTTCGTGTTTCCGAGCAAAGAGGGGCAGTTGTGAGCATGTAATTTTTCACCTACTAAATACTCCTACAAAATTGGATAAGTAAATTAATTTTATGGATTTTTGTTGAACTTTTAGTGATTAATTGTTGAATTGTTTGCATTTGCGTATTCATAATTCATCTGTTGAAATTATTAAAATTGCATCGCTATTATCAAAGAATTATGAACTTATTATTTGTAATTAGTTGAATTAAATAATAGACAAATGATGTTTATTTGATGTAATGTAGTTTTGATAACTAATTACTAAAACTTAATCATTTTATCCAATAAATCATAGACTTAATTAGGAATATAAAATAAGTTGTTTTATTCTTAATTAATCTGTAATTAGATGAAAATAAGGTTTAAAATTAATTACTACATTTTGGATTTAATTAGGTTTGAATTTAATTTAATTAGTTGACTTAGGAATTACAAAAGAGCTTAAAATTGGACCTGCGCTGACTTGCCCAGGCCCAAAAACCCGTCTCTACACCCCAGCTCAATTACCCTATAGCCCGGCCTGCCCCAACCCCTAATTCCAGAACGACCACGTTTAGTTTAAATGAGTGAAACCCGGTCATTGATCAAAATAGATCAAACGGCTAGGAACTCACCCCCCCCCCAGTATTTAAGTGTCCGAATCTCCCCTCCCCCCCATTAACTAGAAGTCTAACACCCCCCTGTCCATCTCTCTCTCTTCTCTCTAAAGACCCAAACCCTAGCCGCCCAGAACCACCATCCTCCGCCGACCGGAAATCGCCTCCGGTGGCGGAGCTTCACCCAATCAAGCCCAAATTCGTACCAGATAATCCTCATCCTCCCCTCAATCACCTCCCACTATCAATTCCCCCAAAAGACCACCCAATATCGACCTATTTCAAATCTAGGAATTGAAAGCCCTAGAAAATATGTGTTGGACGATTACCCATGACTCTGTGACTCATACTCACATGAGTCGATGGCTCTTGACAAGAGCCATCGATTCATGCAAGTTGAGTCACTTTTGAGCTCACTGAAGTCCGACCAAGTCCTTTCTAACACTGGTACCCCTATCCTTTCCCTCTTCTCATCACTTGTGCATTAAAATAAATCGCCTAGGTTAGCTTTAAAGTTGCTTCTGATAATCATTGTCTCTTCATTTGAATTAATTAATTAGGTTGTCTGTTTTGTTTCCTAAATAATGTTTCAGAATGTTTGATTAATCGATGTAGCTTTAGGTTTCAGAATGAAATTCTATATCCTGCATATGTATGAATGTTTTCTGTTGTGTTTTTCCTATTTTATTTATGGATTTTAATTTTTGCTTTCATGTATGTGTGGATTAGGCTTAGCATTTCTTGAATGATAACCATTTTTAGGTTTAGTTGTCCCTGTCGATCACTAACTAGGGTTCATCAACCGTTAGTCATAGTCATTGTTAATCATCAATTAATTAAGGTTTTAGGACTTCGCTTGAATTATCTGATTCCTTTCCTTAGTCTATTTCTGACTTTCATAACTGATTTTTGAATCTGTATGTTGTCAAATTCTAGCATAGGTTAATTCCATGTTAGTCATCCACCTAAATTGATTAATTAGGTAATGGAAAGTTAATTATACTTGACTAGTTAAGTGTGGAGTTGAAACTAAAATGAATTATAATATAATTAACTAATGTCTAAGGACCTAAACTACCTAATCTAAGTTAACTATCTAACCTCACCTCTTAAACAAGATTGGGCTTCCAACTTCCTTAAAGGTTTGGGCCACTAATGTAATCAACTAAATTGGAATGAATAATTAACACCTAATAATTAACCTAACCTAATTCCTAAAAGTGATTCACTTAGAATCTAGGTGTAAAATCATCTTGGTTAAGTTAATTAGGATTAATCACACTTGACTAACTAAGCTTAACTTGAAACTAAGATAAATCAAAGTTTAATAACCTAACCATTTTTATTAATTGGTAAGTCCTAATCTAAAAAAACCTAACCCTTAATTACCAAAGGAGTAATTCTTAGGATATCAAGGGGTCGTATAGGAATCTCAATTGAAGAATCTTGGGTGTAACAACCCAAAAACCTTCTAGAATAAGGAAATCAGATTTTTTGGGGTTAAAAAGGTAATTTTAGGGGGCTGAAAATCTTCTAGAATAGGGCAGATGTCCCTAAAGATAAGGTTGACAGTTGTATTTGTACTATTTTTAGCTTATTGGATAAGGAATATGCTAAGCATATCCTATCCCAAATACCCTTATATATACACACATTTTTTACCACTAAACACACTTTTGATTACTGAAAAACACAACTTTTTTTTGACTACTGAAAGATCTGGAAATATACATAGCTTTTGAGAAAGTTCTCTGCATAGATTTTACCAAAAATTGGTACACACATTCAGACACAATTTTTCACCTCTGAAAAAAACAGAAACAAAATGGACTTTAGTGTTTGATTCATTTTGTTTAAGATTTAAGTGTTGAATCTGCATATGAACTACATCTGTTGTGTGTTTAATGGTTTGAACCCTTGCAAAACATGAAGTTAACTGAAATATCATTATCAAAATAAGAATCTGACTACTAACTAGGTCAGATTCACTTTAAAATTTCAGATCTGATGTTAGTTGTAAAAATTGTGATATTGTTCTTATACATATAGGTTTAGTTACATTTATTAAGGTATTTTGTTTGGTACTGCATCATTAGATTTAAATCTGACCCCTTAATAGTCAAATTTACTCTATAAAGATGCATAAAGTTTTTGTCTTCTTTTGGTTGTTTAGAAAGGCACAAGCATAAGTTGGATGTTCTAGTCAAAACAAAGGTTCTCAAGGAGCAGTAGTTTAGGGATATATTCTTTTTTTTTACTGCATTCCTGCAGTTTTTCTTCAAAAAATCTATTTTTAGTCGAACAAGATGCATTTGTTCATTTTGTGGAATCATTGTAAAGATGAAATTGGACTGTATTATGTTATTATGGTTAATTTGGGTATATAGAAATGGGTCAGGCTATTAAAAATAGCCTGTCAAGGCGTGAATTAGCCTGAACCCCAGGCTATTGAGCCTAAGGGATATCGAAGCCCTCCAAGATTCAATGTTATACTATTCTGTTTGGAATTCGAAGTTTATTTAGTGTAGCCTGTAGAAAAAATGTAAATATCTTTAAGTCTCACATGACTTTTCTACTGAATTTAAGCTACATTTTACAGTGATTACATATGTTAGGCATTTGACTATTAGGATTCAATTGAGATTAAAAAAATATCTTCAAAACTCGTGTAATTTTGGTATTAGAACTGATCTGTCCGAAATTCCAGATTTCATTGTGAAAACTGGCGTTCTTGAAAGTCCCATGATTTACTTATTCTGAACAAGATGAATTTGGGATATATAAGTAAGTCTTTCCAAACAGTACATCTTTAGTAACTGAAAAATAATATTAAGCGTGCAAATTCGCTTCTGATTGTTGTTCAAGAATCATGAATTCATATTTCTGTTTGTATCTTTGATTTCCTTAATTTTGTTTAGCTGAATTGTACATATCGAGTCTTTCATAAATAGAACACACTAGGATTTGGCCAAAGGGGTAATTGATAAATTGGACTAAAATATGGCCATAGCCCAAGCATTCGTCTTTAGATTAGTGAACTTAATCTTAGACAATCTTCTACATATCTTTTAGGTTGAAAAATACATCTTTAGATTGAAATTTAGTAAATAATCAAGTATTGCTTCAAACGACCATAATCTACACTCGGGAGTGGAAACTCGTGCCCCCGACCCTCAACTCCAAACAATTAATGAAAATGCACATCGCAATCACGAGTGCATTTCATGTGACGTGTTTTCCATGTGTTCAAAAACAACAAGTGCACGCCATCGTGACTTGTATAAGATAAATCCATAAACATCCTAATCATTCTTAAAGCTAAAATGCTCATTCAAATAGAAAACATAAAGAATAATCAAACATCGCCTCAAATAGGCACTATAAAAATCACGACCATAGTCTTGACTACATAATCTACACTCGGGTGCGACAACTCATGTCTCCGTCTTCAACTTCAAATTATAATAAAAATCACATGTTGTAATTGCGGGTGCATTTCATGTAGCGTAGTTATAATGTGTCCCAAAGACGAACAAGTGCACGACATCGTGACTTGTTTTAAGATAAATCCATAAATACTAAAAGCAATTAAAAATCAAACAGCTAAATGCACAATAGGCTAAAAATGTAAATAATTAGATAATTTAGTCCAAATATTAATAGTTAAGCGACCGTGCTAGAACCACGGAACTCGGGAATGCCTAACACCTTCTCCCGGGTTAACAGAATTCCTTACTCGGATTTCTGGTCGCAGACAACTTAAAACAGAGTCAAAATTTCCTCGATCTGGGATTTTTTAAAAATAAAACGGTGTCCTGGAACATCGTCAAAAATTCGGGTGGCGACTCTAAAAACTAAAATAAATCCCAAATCCGAATAATGTCACTTAAAGTGGAAAAACTCCCTCATTACCCCTTTCATTAATTCGGGGGTAGTGAAAAAGGAGGTGTGACATTGACCGTGTCTCTTCGTCTTCTCAATCAGGTTGAGACTTCCATAGCTAATTAACCCATGGGTGTGATTTTCCGTGCCTCTTTGCCTCGTACCTCTTCTTAGAGTCCCGTCCAGCTGTCGTATCTTCATTGCTCCACGTAGACTACTGAGTCATCAAGATTTATTACATGTGCGAAGCTCTTTTTACCAATACAGATAGTCCCCCCACTTACCATATATTTATCAATTAAAATTGGTAAGTGGATACTCATTTATGGCGGGAATATTTTGCCGCCGCTTTACTCGAATCATTGTATCTTTTCCTGTACGTAAGCGTCGCTTGTCACTTCTATTTAATTCTTATGCCACGTGGCATTCTTGGGTCAGTTCTACAATTATTCAGCGCCTTTTAGGGCTTTCTTGCGGCTGCATCAGTCACGAAGTGACATCTTCAATTATGGTTTTCACATCATTTCTTTTTTTCCATTCTTTTTTACGGTTGCCTTTGAGTATAAATACCCCCTTTTCCTTTTCTTTCATGAAAAGCTTCTAACTTTCAAACTTTATTTGTAAAGAACTTTTTTCTTTGCCTTTGTAGATATGTCTTCTTCAAACCAATCTAAGGGATTCATAAAAATTGATGAGTTGACACCCTCTTCCGCTCCGACTCGGAGTCGGAGGGGTGGTAGGCTGAGGAGTTTAGGCTCTACTCCTTCGAGGGGCTCTTCTTCTTCTCAGATTGTTTCCCCTCCTTCTGCTAGGTCTTTAGTCTCCCCAAGAGCTAGGGTTTCCAGGACTCTGTCTAGGGGTAGAGAACATTACGAACCCCTACACGAACCACGAGTTGATGAAATCATTCCTGCTGAGTTTACCTTCACTAGAGATAGTCAGGTTCTTGTAGACCAGTCATTATCCCATGATAGTGTTGATAGGTATCCCACTCTTATTACCGAAGGTTTGATTCCCCTTGTTCGCAGGGAATGTTCTTGGGAGTCTGATTTTCCCATTGTTATTCCGAATAGTAATCAAAGAATAACGTCTTACAAGACGAGGCATTCTTTTGTTTACACTTGCCCTTTTACTCTAGGGTTTAGACCTCCTATTGATCCAATCATCATCGAATTTTGTCGTTTCTCCAACATTTGCTTAGGACAAGTTTGTCCTCTTGTGTGGCGGGTTATCACGTGTCTTAGATGTTTAGCTTCTTTAGCCTCGGTTCCTTTTTCCTTCAATCACCTCATTTATATTTATTCTCCTACCTTATTTCGTCAAGGGGTTTTCACTCTGGCTTGCTAGTAGCAAATNGTACTTCCCCGTGAAGTACGGTTGGAAAGTGAAGACTCATGGTAAGTGAAAATTTTGTTTTCGCTTCTTTTCCTTACTCGAGCTTCTTTTTCTTTGTTTGTTTAACCTTTTTCCTTTTGACAGGGCTTTCTGCTCGAGGGATGTCTGTTGTATCCATTCCGAAGATATCTTTGGCTCAGGCCCAGGAGATTATTACTGGTTCCTCTTCTTCTAAGAGGAAAGTTGGTGGGTCTAAGACCTTAGAAGAAGAAGAAGAAGAAGAAGAAGAAGAGGAGGGCATTTTGGTGCACAAGTCATCTCATCCTGCTTCCGTGCCTCCTGTTAGAGAAGTAGGGTCTTCCAGCAGGGAGATGAGGCAAGTGTTGATTGAGGTTCCGGCTGATGGGAGCCTTTTTAAGAAATCCGGCCAACCCGAAGTGTGGATGAAGCCTTTGATTGGCCCAACAGAGAGGACCAACCTAGATAGTCACAGTTCTCTTACTTGGGCTAATGAGGTTGTGCATTCCTCCTTGAAGGTAATGTTCATTCTTTTGTATCTCATTCTTACACATGTAATTACCGTATCTAATTGATTTTATTTTTGTAGATCAATCTCATAGGCACAGAACTCACAAAGAGGATTTCTAACACGGAGCAAGAGCTAAAGGAGTGGCATGCTGAAGCAAGAAATTGGAAGGAGCAATATGAAAGCCTGAGGCTCGACATGGAAGCCTTAGAAGAAAAAAATAGTACCTTGGAGCGGCAGATGAGAGTTGTGGCTACGGAGTTGGCAGTGGAGAAGGATTCTCTAACCAAGCGGACAAAGACAAGATCATTCTTGAATCTTCGTTTGTTGAGAAATTATCCCATGCCTCGGAAGAAGTTAGGAGCTTGAAAGCCTTGCTAGAGCAGAAGGAGGAGTACTCAGATGAGCTTGTGCAGTCACTTACCCAGACTCAGGAGGACCTTCGCGTTGCTTTAGACAAAACCCAATCTCTGGAGGAGTCAATTGTACCTTTGAGGGCTGCCCATGAAGCTTCTGAAGTTGAGAAGGATGGGTTAAGAGCTGAGCTTCAGATATGGAAGAGAGATTATGAAAGTATCGAAGAGGCGGCAATTGTCGATGTTAGTTGGGCGTACATGAATTCTCGCCTCGATACATTGACGGAAATGAGTCGGGGAGATTTCGACCTTAACGTTGAAATTGTTAAGATCAAGGAAGCCATGGAAAAGGCTCAACAAGGTTTGGATCTTTCCCAACCTGAAGGTGAGACTCCTGCTATCCGAGCCTCTTCGTCCCAAGCTGCTCTTACTCCTTCTGCTAATAAAGAAGTCAATACCCCTCCTCAAGAAGATTAAGATGTTGATTCACCCTTTTTTTATCTTCGTCTCAATTGGTGGTTACCCCGAGTCCCATCGGGGGTAAATTTGGATCTCTCTAAATTCCCCAAATGACAACTTAGGGGCACCTCAATGTATATAAAAAATCTATACGGCTACGTATAAGTTAATATTTAGTTTTTACTTAGCCGTTTTAATATATTAATGCAAGTATGACTTTTGTTTTCCGTTGAGTTTCTGTTCTACTCTTTAAGTCTTTTGCATGCTTTATTTTTCGAGGTTTTAGTTTTACCTCTGAGTTTTGCAT